>JBAMIG010000012.1:6311916-6323508 GCA_037177335.1 Kiunga ballochi
TATATATATATATATATATGACCCTCACAGCCTTGTTCTGCTTCACAGTGCAACACAGCAGTCATTATGGAGAGCCATGTGTTTCTGATTACCCAGGCACAGATTAGAGGGAGGGGAGCAGTGCTTGCTGTCTGTTTGCCCCCTGGCTTCTCTGATCTGGCCAGCAACTGGACATCCATCAGTGCAAATCCATCCACTCCCTTCACCCTGAACGACAAATCATTTCCCACACTTGTCACTGCTGTCCATCACCTTATCTGATTCCTCACTGAAGTATATGCATTTTGGAATTGTCACTGGTGAAGTTATTCTTTCTACACAACATCCCAAAAATGTGTCACTGTTGTGTTCCTGAAAATGTGCTCTCCCCGCTAAACGCAGCTGTGGCTTTGTCGTGATAAGACTGTGCTGTTTGCTGTTGCTTTAGCAATCTGATATGTAGGAACCTCCTTAGGGAAGTTCTTCTTTTTGTGATTTGCACCCCCCTCAAAGGAGGTCAGAAGTCAGGGTCAGACACTGAGCAGTGTGTGAAGGATGACAATGATTTGCTGCAAACAGGCAGCTTTGACAAGGTGAGTTTGAGGCCTTTTCTACCAGCAAAGATAATTTATTTATTTGCCTTCAGAATGTTAAATATAGCAAAACATATTTTCCTGAAAACACAGCTTAAATCTTTGTGGCGCCACACACTCACTTCCTGGCAAGCTTATCTGTGCTAAAAATGGTGGAGGAGAAAGCATCACTACTTTAAAACAAATACAGTGAAAAGTAAAGCTATGGATTCAGAAAGAAACATCTGGATGTAAGCTGAGCTGCCCATGTTTAACATCTATCAAAAACACAAGGGAGATTTAGAATTTTAATACAATTTCTACCGATCAAATGACCTTTACAAAAATAAAAAGTGTTCATGTTTTTTTTTCCTTAAAGCAACACAACTAAGTTTCCAGCCTTAACGGTCGGTGCTCATGACTTGTTCTGATGGTATGCTGACATTCATTATACATATTATTATAACTATCTTTTTACAGCCCATGTCATCACCAAATGGTAAAGTTTTGCTTTACAGCACTGCATAAAATGCTGCGGACCGGTGAACTGTCCAGGGTGTACCCTGCCTCACGCCCGTTGACAGCTGGGATAGGCTCCAGCCCCCCGCGACCACGTTAGGGACAAAGCGGTTGAAAATGGATGGATGGATAAAATGCTGCAACAGGACATCAACACATTAGCTGTTTGAATTATGCACCATGGCTGATTCAGCAAAGAAATTCAGTTGGACAATAATCTGGGAAAGTAACAAAAAGAAAGATAGAGAGAGAGAGATGAGTCAAGATTCAACAATAAACTGGCTGCAGGGAGCTCAGAGAAGAGACAGGATGCAAGATGGAGCCCTGATTGGTATATCAAAATCGACAAGTGCAGAAGTCCGCAGTGGTATCAGGTTTTATAAAGTTTCTGTGATCTTGCCCAAATGAAATAGTTTTAACGTGCCATTACAGCCACCCTTATGCCAAACGCAAAGTGAATGTTTATTGATAATGATTAAAAAACACCTCAATTTGCAATTTGAAGTATTCATCTTTGTGTGCATCAAAAAACGTTCTTGATGTCTGAATTTAGCAGAGCTCATGTGGTGTGGTAGGCTAATCGGGTTCTGAACAGGCCTATTATAACCAGTAAAAGCTCATTTCTTTTAGTAGGACATGAGGAGTTATCTGCTTAGTAACAGATTAAGTTTGATTTTGACACATTATTATTTTGAAAAAATGTAAAGGTTGCTAATTTTGCACAACAAACTTAATTAATTACTGTGTAGAACTATCCTGTTGATAGAATTATTTCCCAAATAGTTTTTAGCAGGATATTAAAATTATAATAATTTTACTTGTATTTTGTTTAAAACTGAATATAGAATGCATTTTATGTGCATTTTTAAAAAAAGATGACATTAATAATAGTAGAGTAAAGTAGAGTATACCTGTTAATAATAATAACCTGTTATTCTAAACATAAAAATTTTAATCTAAAAATTAAAAGCAGCTAAACTTTTTCTCTTGTTGAACAAGTTTCACCTTTCATCTGAAAGCCTCCTCCAGTTCTGACTCACTGATGACCTGTTCTTATTATTACTTATTGATACCTGTAGAGAGGTTGAGGTCAGAGATGTGTTACTGACGCAATCCCTGGTCTTTGTCATCTGTAAGTTGTTTACCAGCCTCACACATTTCCTGCTACAAAATTCAAGGACTGTAAGGATGTAAATTGTCAATCTGCGAGTGGAATAAGGAAGAAGTTGCCTTCTAAGTGTTAAAGAGATGATACTATATCTTACTCAGTAGCTTTTGCAACAATTAAATCTAAATTGCTCGCTGTTATCAGTGTTTGCACGTAGAGGTTAAGAAGGAGGTAGGACTATCCCTTCATCCAGGAAGACACAGTACAGCTTACAATATGTTGGGTAAATAGAAAGGACATGGTGGCATTTGAAATGTATTCACATCATTTTTAAAGAGAATTTCCTGCTTCCATAGTGTTGTTTTTATGTGGATAAAACATTCAAACTACAAGAGATTCAGCGACAACACTAAATCTGTCTCCATGTGAACACGGCCTAAGTCTTTGGATCGCCTTGCAGTTGTATGAAGTAAATCCTAATTGTCACTCAGTCTTAAAATAATGCTGATTTTATACTTGCAATCTCAAATCACCTTTTAACTCAAAGATATTGTGATTCCTCAAACTGAAAGCTGGCACAACCTTAGTTTAAAAGAATGTGAATCACGCAGAAACATTTGTTGGATAAAAGTAAAAAACTACAGTCACCCCCTCTTCTACTAGACCCGTCTCAACAACATCTACCAAGATGGCAGTGGTGGGAAGTATCCACTGAGCTTAACCGAACCTCTTCAGAGACTTATGGCTGACGTTACTGAGATGCCATCCATCTTTTCATATATAGTCTAGGATGTAAATGCGACTTGACTGACAAACAATTATCTTTATCTATTCTTTTTAATGTGTGTTTTATCTACAGAATGCAGTGAGAAATGTTTATTGTTAATAGTAGATTTTCAATAGGGTAAAACTAATATCTAGTTACAAACACCTATATGTTATTTTTACATTGTGCAGTGTACCATGACGTTGTGACCGTATTGAAAGTCCTCCATGTGGCTGCGACTAACTTTAGTGCTGCCTCTTTATGAGCAGGCTGGAGCACAGCAGGCAGACATGCAGCAGGCTTTCCTACTGGTTACCCTGAGGATCCAGACAAGCACACACACAGACACAAAGAAATCCTGTAACTATAACAGAAAATATACATTTGCTATTTTTTCTTCTAGTGATGTTTGAGCGTAGAAACAAAAACCAGCCTTAGGACACAAAGCCGTGAACTTAAAGGAAATATATGTTTTACTAACACTCATAAATCACTGAGCACATCACAATAAAGAGCTGCACAAACTAATGTCCCGCTGGCTAGTAGACAGCATCCGGTGCTTTGGAGAAACAGGAAGTGTGTGTCTCTTTCTAACAAGCCCTCTAAAGTAAGCAGGCTCTAAGAGGTGTTTTGGTGTTTGATCTTTTTCCAGCTGCAAGTGTTGCAATTTACTAAACTCCTGCTGGAAAAAGTTGCTCAGTATGAACTTTGAAATTGCTCTCCTCATCTGTTTCAGCTTCATAGCTGTCTGCTTATAAATGTCTACATTTTCCCTTTGTCAGCACATTAATAATAACAACTTCCCCTTTTTTCTGGCTGATGCCATGTGATGTAAGCCGAAACATGCTGATTGTGAACACATATGGTATGCATCCACACATATAGACTTTCTCCACCCCAACTTCCTTCCCTCATATATGCCATCAACTCTTTTGTTTGTTTTTTCCCCACAAATGTAAATTCTTTTAGACTGAGCTTGCCTTTTGAAAGAGATAACTGGAACTTAAAGATGCACATGGG
The DNA here is from genome assembly GCA_037177335.1 of Kiunga ballochi. NCBI lineage: Eukaryota > Metazoa > Chordata > Actinopteri > Atheriniformes > Pseudomugilidae > Kiunga > Kiunga ballochi. The sequence goes on from JBAMIG010000012.1 coordinate 6,315,881, forward strand.
AAACTTAATAAAGAGAAAAAGACAAACCAACAGGTTTGCAACGGCTGCAAAGGAAAGGAAAAAGAGGGAGCATTTTACAGCATTTTGACACAAACAGTACAGCACAGGACCACAAACTTCAGAGCTCCATGCCTGGTAAAGATAGTGAAGGTTTAGCTTCAGCATTCCAGGTTTGGATGGTTTATTTTTGTTGGAGACATAACTGTCTGTGGCTAAAAATTTGGAAGTACACTTTACCCACTGAACCACCTGGGAGTTTACGGATGTTGCCACCATCTTGTGGTGACCTAATGAATTAGCTTTTTTACAAATCAAGAGCGATTGAATAAACTTGGAGGGCAGTGGTGTTTTCTTCTTTCAGGGTGTTGACATTGAGCAAATGTGCTATGCTGTCATTTGGTCTGACTTTATAGAGAGAAAACAGAAGAATTAAACACGAGTTCTGGTGCGAATACGGCACTGTGACTAAGACATGAACAGAGGAAGAAGAAGAAAGAGAGAAAGACTGAATGCTTTCCATATTGTTTGATTGTATCTGAGAAAAAATTCAGCTCCTAGACGGGAAATATGCAGAAGGATTCAATGGAAAATATTGACAAGAGATCAGAAAATTGGACATTCGGGGGAAAACCAAAAAATATGTTTGACATTTTCTAGTAGGATTTTTTTCATGTCTCCAGTAAAAACCACCACCACGCTTTCATCTGTGTGGTGAAACTTTAGAGCAGAAAAGTTCCAATATTAGTTTAGTATAAAAACGCTGTTATACTAAACTGTTAACAACTTATAAAAGAAATGCATGAGGACATTACCAAGCATAGAGAGGAAGAGAAAGCAGGAAGGAATCCGAGCAAGCAAAAGGACATGAGTCAACAATGGACTGACTTATACTCACTGGAAAGAGCTCAGAGTACAGGTAGGATGCAAATGAAGGCTGTATTAGTGGACGCTTTATTAGTACATCTTTAAGTTTCCCATTCAAAGCTTTTCAGTCAAATTGGTACTTTCAATAGAAACAAACACCATAATGGTTTATTTTCAGGCAACTGTTGTTATTTTGCAACAATTCAGATTTTTAAAAAAGCATCAGAAGCAGCAAGGCTTGAAAAGAATCACAGGTCACATAAACAAGGAAGATACGAGGGTTTTGGTGGATTCAGTTCACCTCTGTAAGAATATATCTATTCCCAAAGTTAGCTTCTGAGTAACAACTTTGTTGGTATTAAAAAGTGAGAGAATTATTAACAGAATATCCCACTTAGCTTTAACACATTCATTTAAACAGCCCTGTTAAAATACAGCATCTTATTGACACACATAATGGCAATGCTTTCTTTACTGGCATCAGATCAATATAAAATTTTGCAGTATCATTCACACCTAATCTGATGCGATAAAACCTGGATTTATTAATGAGCAGGAACATACTCATCCTCTCAGCTCCTGTGGAAGAACTACAGTACAGTTTTTCTGCACAATGTTTCCTTCTAATGGTTTTTGCCAAAATATTAATGAGAATGGGCAATATGTCATGTGTTTTGCTCATCAGAGGTTGGATTTTATTTATTTATTTATTTATATTTGCTTTTTAATCAACAAACCACAATGAGGCTCAAGAACCTCCTGAAAAATATATTTGTTTTTTTTTCTTTTTTTTTATCATACCAAAAAGTGGTTAATTTCTTATGACAAGAACAAAAGATTTTATTAAATTTTGAGTTTTAGATGAATAGAAGTGACACAATATAAATATATTTTAAGGCTGGTGCTCAAAATTAAGTCAATTCAAACGTTGTTGTTATTGTTATTCAAGAGATGAGGTGGATTAAAATATATAGTCAGAAAAAGCTTGAACAGGTTGGTGGGCAGGAGCATATGGCTGGCTCCCAGTGCTTACAGCCACTTGACAATATTCCTGCATGAGAAAAAGTGATAAGATGGCACATGTTTGCAGATTCTGTGGACATTTCAAGTGGAAGAGACTATGCACTGTAGGGCCTGGGGCTTCTGGTAATATAGTATAGAAAACAGGATCATTCCCAAGACTATAGAAGCAAACATACATTTAGGCAACACAAGTATCAAAACATCAAACCCAATTCTGAAATAAAATTAATTTATAACAAAAACATCAACAAAAAAGCAACAACTAAATCTCCTCAGGTGGGCATTGCTCCCCTATACGATTGCCTCGTGGTCTTGTCCACCTTGACAACCTGGTCAAGAAAATTAAACAGTTACACATTGTTCATTTTAACCAAGGGAAAAGCACTCAAGGACACGAATTTATCATTGGAAATGTGGGCCTTCCTGCTGCTCACGTTTGCTGTCACTGTTAAAGTATCAGAAAACAACAACACAGCAGTGGAGGAAAAACCAGTGATAGCCCGAGGTAAACTGCTGGTGAGTTCGGATAGAAATCTCTCCAACATGGATTACTTTTAAATATCATGTAGATGGCTTGTCATGTCCGCAGGATATTGCTGCAGAGACTTACAATTAACCGAACACATGAAGAGACGGGGAGAGAGTAATGACATTCAGCAGGCTTAATCAGTAAAATGAGGGATGAGTCATTTGCTGTTGTGTCAGTTTCCATTCTGCTGAGATGCAAAACCTATTTCTGACAAATTTGATCACATAAAGAATGAAAACGCAGATGTTGTTCTAACAGTTGTTTGTTGTCATTCCTGCAGGCTCCCAGTGTGGTTGGATGAGGCATAAAGAAATTGCCAGAGCTCCAGCATTTCCTCATGGAGCGCTGGGCTTTATAGTATCCTTGTACTTTGTTCGATTGTACAGGCTTTGCGTTAGGACCCGACCCTTCCAGGAACAAAAAAAGCAGATTTTCTCATGAACTATTTTATAAATAAAACAGTGGAATTTGTCAAATCCACTGCCAGCTTTCCAGACAAACCTGGCCTTCCAAAGTAAAATCCTGTTAAGAAAGTCTATAAATAAGCTAAAGAGGCAGATATGCTACATGTTTCACACCAGTGTTTACCTGTTGTTGCCTTAATCTGCTCCTTTCCTCTGCAGCCACAACTTAGAATATGATTCATCTGAGGAGAAGAATCCCCGGCTGATTTTCTACAATGAAAAGGATGAAGTTGTAAAGGTGAGAAGTGAATTCTGGGGGGTTTTTTTTCAGTTAAAATTTCAACACAGACAGATGTAATGAAGTTTTAATGCTATTGCTGCATCTCATATCAGATCCTCAGACAGATACAGAAACAGGCAGACAGCCTTATAGGAAAGAGATAAAGCATTTCAGCGAAGGTTTCTGAAAGAAAAGCAATGTTTTTATCTGAAACATGGTGGCTGGTGTGAATACTGATACCGTCTGGAGCATAATTTGTCCTGAAATTGCTGCTCACTGTTGCTGTGCTAAAGCTCCTTTACTTGTTATTATCCCCATAGGAGGAAATAAACTTCTCAGCCAAAACCCTTTATTATGAATTTCTTTAGTACTGGCCTGGATCCACAAAGAACCACTGCTTTAGAAGCAAACTCCTCACACACTTTAAATCCTTCCTTGTAGATACTAAACATCTTATTCTCCCAAATAAACATCTGTGCAAGTGTTTCTTTTTGTAATGTTAGTAAAGTTAAATAAATAAATACATTTTAGACAAAAGAAAAGACATGCTTGCAAACATATTCCTGCTTCAAAACCTTCACCCATGCTCCTGTGAGTAACTGTGTTTCCTGAAACCTCAGACTGTCCCTGTGAAGAAAATGAAGGCGGATGAAATCAGCAGCCTGTTGGACTCACTCGGTTTCTTCAAGAGGTCCCAGAAAGGGGAAGAGGTGCCAGAGGAGTTCCAGCACTTCCCCCTGCACGCCCCTCGGGACGAGCTGTGACGACACCTTGTGGTCAAACTCTGCCTCTGCAACCCAGTCGCATTAATGATGAGTGGGGCTCCAAGGCCTGAAACAATGCGCAAGGCACCATTCTGACGATTTGCTGCTTGGTTGCAGTGTGCAGGGTGTCACACACTGGCGCGTGTCATGTTGTTTACTCTTTGCATTTCAGTAAAAGAACATAACATACCATATTGTTGAGTCAGTGTTTATTCATTATCCCTACTTATTTTACATTACTAAATGCCTTGAATTATGGGCTATTTAAACACAGAACTGTAAAAACATGAGCAAACAGCTTTAATTTTTGTCCCTGTTTGGTCCTTAAGCAGCTTCTCTGAGCAGATACATCATGAATGGCCACTAACAGAAGTGCAATGCCACTGTTTCAGCCTAATCTTCAACCCGCCTCCTTCACGATAATCTGATTAGCAGCAGTGTCTGCCAGCATGTATGCTTGTGCATCCATTAGTGTCTCTGTGTGTCTGCAGCAGTGCATCTGTGTGACTGAGGAAGGAACAACATGGATTAGCAACACACACTGAGGCACACACACATTTTTTTTCTTTTTTTTTTTGTGTGGATTTTTACGCTTCCTGGCTCTTTGGCTCGGTCAAGGTCATCACCTTTACCCACAATGCCTGTGTTCTATTCCCCCGTACCGGAGAACCTGCAGATGGGCCTGGCCTACATGGGAGGCTCTGTGTTCACAAACAACAGGACAGCGGACAGTGACTTCTCCAGGGAGCAGGAGGATGCAGCTGGTTTGTTGAGACTATGTTGATGTTGTGTGATTCTGCTTCATTTGGAGAAGAGTGGAAAAATCACTTCTGAATGGATAAAGCTATAAAGTGAATCACATGTGAATTACTTATATACTGTAAACTGAATTATCCAAGCATTTCCTGATCAGTTATTGTGTTATTTTTCTTATATTGCTTTGCTATTTGCTTCTAGAGCTTTAAAAGGTGAATTTCAGAATGTGACAGTCAGTTATACTGACATGTCTTATATTTTTAAAAAGTATAAATGATTAAAAGATCTAGCTTTAACAAGCACTGTTAAATGTTTCTGTTTCATGTGCTACTTAGAAATTTGCTTCATTTCCCTTTTTCAAGATGCATTTCTTTGAAGTTACACGTTCCCAAAGTTTGTAAGAGAAAGCTTGACTCATTTCCATTAATATACCATTTCAGACTGGAAACTGTCATCATTAGCTTACTTTACATATTAGTTTTTCCATTGCTTTTTCTCCAGCATTTCTAAGTAAAAGCAAGTTTGATATGATATCATTTTATGTTCAGAACAACTCAGATTATAATCCGCTGACAGTATTTAATCGGTTTCAGGCAGTTTATCCATAGTAGGTCTGTCATTTAGGCATCATGCACAGAAGATTAAATGCTACAAAACGATGTCTTTTTTATCCCCGATGTTGCGTTTTAGTTACAATAAAAGGAAACAAAACTCAGTCATATCCCAGCTGAAGCTTAGTTGTCTCTACATGTTGCATATGGCTCCTTGTTGTCACCATCTCAAGTCAAAATGTCCTGTTTTGGATGATTTTGTAGCATCATTTTAGGCCTATAAATACCACATTAGAGTTCTTCAGGTGATTTTACGCTGGGGACTTTGCATGTTCTCCCTGAGTCTGCATAAATTTTCTCAATTCTCTCATGACAGATAGTAAAATAGTTGATATGTGCATTGTAGTGTATGTATAAATGTTCAACGTATATGTTACCAGTGGAGGGTCAAATAAGCTGCAAGAAGACCCTCCACAGCTGTGTCCTGCTACAAATAACTGATCCTGGACAATGTCTCAGTATTATGACAGTTCTGCTGGACATAAAATTGACCTCCTCAGCTTCAACATTCAAACTTTATAAATGGTGTAGCTACACGATACAAACTATGCCCAAAGGATTCAAAAAGATCAACTTTTGCATCTTTTAACATGTGTGTTTTTTTTTATCACGTGTTTGATTGATTTTTTTTGTTGCATCGACACAATGGTTCAGTAAATAGTGACAGCATCAAATTAATTGATTTACTTTGCTCTTTTCTTTCAGTGGTCAATGAGCTGGTGTCTCATCTTCCTCTTCAGATGCTCTTGTACTTCAACATGTTTTATTTTCCCTGTTGGTGGTTCTCTGCTGTGTTCATGCTGGAAGTTAAGGTTGTAACACAAGTCTAGTTCATGACTTAGCACAGTGTTTCTTAGCCCTGGTCCTCATGTACCCTTACCCTGCATGTCTTAGAAGCAACCCTACTTTGACACACTTGATTAAAATGAATGAATGAATGAATGAACTTTCTCATCAAGTTCTTTGCAGCCTGTTAATGAACATTTATTCCACTGAGGTGTGTTAAATGAGGAGGACCAGGGTTGAGAAACACTGACCTAGCAGATTCAATAATATTATCAGACTAAATTATATATGTTTTGTTTATTTTTTCACCAATATAAAAGGTAATGTAGATGTAAAAGATAGAACAATTTATATTTTTACTGATGTACTTCTTTACGTTCAAATGAGACAGTTTAGTAGTTTCTTTATTGAGACATTGTGGTGAAGGCTGCTCCTCCTTGTTACCATTAACTCTCATCATATAATCATTGATTAAAAACAAACTCAAAAGTTAAGCAAAGTATTTGAGTTTTCCATTTGAATTTAAGGGTTTGCTTAAATAAAACTAAGATTACCTAGAAAGCTTAGATTTTGGCACCATCTAGTGGTAGTTGGTCATCGTTCTCGGCTGAAACCAAACACTGAGGGAATGCAGTGAAAGCAACACACTTTTACTGTCATCCTGTAAAAAGAAAACATAAACATCTTGTATAGCCATTTGGAAGCTGTTAATGTTGTATGAAATTGTTTAGAATCGGCTGGATTCATATTTACTTGCTTACATTTTGTCTCTGCTTTATTTACAGTACTACTATCTTCCTGGGTACTATCAGGCCCTGCTCATAACTGGAATGGTTCTGGTTACGGTCATTGAAGTGCTCCGGCTTTATCTGGGTTACAACGGCAACCTTAGAGAAAAGGTCATTTAAACCTGCATTTCACTCTGTAGCGCAGCATAAAACCTCCTTATAGAATAAGAAGTTGCTAGTTTGTGTGTATGTGCGAACATGGAGCAGCACACATGTGTCTGTGCTTTCATGTGGAAACAAATGAAGCACTTGATGTCTGACTGGTCTATATTTGCACTGCCTCTATGCACCAGCTCAAACTCTCCCTCCCTCTCTTCCTCCCTGTCATCAGGTGCCAGAGCTGGCAGCCTTCTGGCTCCTGTCTTTCATGTTCCAGCTGCCAGTGCTGCTGTTCTTCGTGACCGATGAAGGAATCATCATCCTGCCTCTGGAAAGAGCAGTCCACTCCCTCTACCTCATCTTCCTGCTCTTCCAGATCCTGGCATCTTTTTTGGCGCTCAGGACCATGACACGAAAGCTAACCCTTCTCTTCCATCTGCGCCAGTTTGGAAAGGTGGAGAGCCTCCATCACACGGAGATGAGTCCCATCTACGGATTCCCCTACCACCGCAGTGTGCTGCCGGTTTCATCCACCCATGATGTGTGTTAGAGCAAAAAATCTGATTCATTTTGGGTCTTGATTGCATTAATTTACATTCATTTGACTTCAGAATTTATGTTTGAAGTTATGTTTAAATTAAGTTGCATGGTGGCTGAATGAGACTGGGGGGTTTGAGGTGAGAGAGGTGGTGCATGTAAGAGTCAGTGAGTGCTAGTGTGGATG
>JBAMIG010000012.1:6323608-6334375 GCA_037177335.1 Kiunga ballochi
TTTGTAAGGAAGGGGTGGGAAATATAAGTTTATACTTCTCCCCACTCCTTTTCGTATATGTAAATATGTTTAGTTTTAGTTTTGTTATTAGTTCTATTTGTTTATTTATGTCTACCAATTTATGTAATAATTTCTAATCAATTTATCATTTATAATTGCACATTCGAAATAAAGCATTTGAATAGAATTGAAAATAACATTATTCAACTATCTAACCTGAAAGAGTTATGATATGATATTTATTTTATACATTCCTGCAGCCATTATTTCCCAGCAGTAAATGGCTGAAAAACTGCACTTTGTGTTCTGACCTGGAGCATCATGTTACAGCTGAGTTTTACTTCTGGCTCAGGTTCCCTCGTGTGAAAACAGTAACTGGATATCAACACACTATCTTAATGCATCATGGTTTCTTCAAACAAATGTGAAAGGAACTTATCGAAGGAACTGGGGAAAGAGAAACGGACACAGTGAGAAGCAAGAAAAAGAGCCAACATTGGACTAACTTTACCTGCTTTGGAGTGGATTAGAGGTAGGATGCAGGACAAATGCCAAATTAACCATCAATAGGAGGCACCTCACTGAGAAAATCTAACGTTTAGCTCTGCTTCTTAAGGCGCTCAATATTGCCTATGAACAGCTACCGCTACACGAGTGTTAGCTAGTTATTTTTCTCATTTTGTTCTCAAAATATTAATTAAAATCATCCTGTAATGAATCACTGACCCGTCCATCCTACCCCATATCAATCACCTAATAGCTGGGATAGTCTCCAGCCACCCCACGCAGGCGAGCGGGTAAAGGAAAAACAGCTGGATGGATGGAGCTGTATGATTCATTTTGTGACTGCATTGCATTCTGGTCCTTTGGTGCCACTGTTGTTCAGACATTTGTGTCTTTTATACCTTCCCGTATGACTTCTGGATAAGATCTAAAATGACAGGTGTGTTTCAAAGACATGGAAAAACAAAGTTTTATCCCGCCTCCAAAATGTCAAAACCTGATGGCAACCAAACTGGCATGAAGTGACTTGACTTTAAAGGGGAAATGAAGAAAATACACCATCAAACAAAATCACACTGCCAGTGATTGCTTTAATCAAAGAGTTGGAGGATCCCCTTCTTTCTTTAATCTTGTGGATGATGGAGGCTGAAGTGTTTTGCTTTGGTAAATCCAATAGTTTTAGTTTCCCTCTTTTTGGTTCATGAGAAAATATCAATAAAATGATTCAATCTTTTGTTTCTTAAGGAAGCTATGATGCTTACATAGATTTCTCCTCTTTATGTTTGTCAGCCTTAAGTTTGGATATGAGTCTTAATTAAGACTGGTAAAAGTGAAAGTGGGAAAACATAACTGCTGTGTAACTGTGTTAAATATTTATGACCACAGAGTGGCAGTCGGTGATCAAAAGAGAGATGGGAGCGTTTGACAGTGCTGCAAAGTCCAATGAGGACAAATTATCATGCAGCACATGTCCCGATCAAGAAACCATGTGCCAGAGGAATAAAGGTTAAGCCTGTCTACACTTAAACATGATTTATCACATGATGATATAGAATATTTCACATCGAGAGCACACGAAAACGGACTGTTTGTTTTGTTGTTTAGGCTTTTACGTCAAATTTTGACACCGCAAGCTCAGAGGCAGCGCTTGGTGTTATTTCTTCTCTGGTGAGAAATTATTTAAAGCGGTGCACTAAACAGTCAACAAGCGCGTTATGTGAGAGGCACAGTTTCCATGCAACAACATGCTCATGCCGCTCTGCTTTACATTCAGGAAACAACAAGCTGCAGTGGCTGCTGCACTGTTCAGAGAGAAGGAAGTGGAATTCAGAGGGAGGAGGGAATTTATGCTCAGCATTTCACATATAAACCCTAAAAGCTGTTAAAACACATCTGATTCCATGTGGTATTGCTGCAAAGGAGGAAAACTATTTGTTTTGCTATTTACGTTTATCCTTGAGGCTCAAAACAGAGTTTAAAACCAGTTTTCTCTGATTTTATAAGAAAAAGTTGCACCAAAAATGCATTCTTCTATTCTAAAAGCAGTGAGGTGAACAAGGTAAAGAGCAGTTTATTTAACTTTTTTTCCTACGGAGTATAAATAGATTTTCCTTTATTAAACTATCAAGTGTGTTTCAGCAGAGAAAAATGAAATATTATTGCAGCAAAGTGGACAAAGCAACTGTCCAAGCAATCCACTCATCACCTCCACTTCCTCATCTTTGCACTTTACCTGCAACCAGCAGAATTACAAGAAAAAACAAGAAAAGCAGACTGAAAGCAAATATCATACAAAGAAAATGGCATTTGTATTTCTCTGAAGCTGTGATAAAAGCTCCTTTAATGTGTCATTACTTTTGTTCTTGTCATCTTTGTGTTCAAATCCTCAACCTGTCAGCAATGCCACAACCAGTAACTCAGAATTTCTCATTTACCATTAGAAATCAGTTTGCAGTAACATTTTCATGAATCACTGGGTTTCTCTGCACCTGTAAAACCTCCCACAGTGTCACACACTCCTGCACACAGCAACAAAACCGGCCAGGTTGTGTGTCATTTCAGGATCACATTTATGGAAAGAACCATGATAACACATTACTGGTTTAACTACAGCTTCTCTCCAATATCTAATAATGCGTTAAATAAGTTGTACGGTTTTCAGCCATTTTAATACTTTTTTAGTTTAGATACTTTTAGGCTTTTTTTTTAAACATCAAACCAACAAAAACTAAAAACATACAGAACAAGTTACAGAAGAGACACAGTCTCTCCTTTTTTTTTAAATTAGTCTGACACATACTCTGTGTTCTAGCACTACATTCACACTCTCCACGGTACTCCGTGTTCATTCATTCAGCTTTTCTTGTTGCCTGCTTGTGAATCTGCTGGTGGTCTCTGATATAACCTTTTCCCATAGAGACGTAATATCTGACCCAGCCTCTCTTACTCTTCCCTCCTTGGTGCATAGTGACTTATAGTCTTAGAAAAATCGGGACATGTTTTTCAAATTAACAAAGCATTTGGTTTCCTTGACACATTTCCTTCCAGTTGTTGCGTTTTTATTTTAAAACCTGCAATGTTCACAATTAAGCAGCAAAGCTAATCATCAGCTGGGCTTTGGAAGGACTCATCACCTTAATTAGGAAAGGATACAGCTCAGAGGTAATCACAAAATTTGACTGGTGAGACAGCGCTAAGCACCAGTGAGAAGCAATATCCAAGACATCACAGGGACATCCTCACGCCTTATTTCTGTAATCCTTCACGGTGGAGAGCTGGCAGTGCTGCCAAGACGCCTGGAAATGAGCCCATCCTTTTAATCCCAGGTGGTTACACAACAAACATAAAGCCTATTGTAATGCACCTTTATTCAGAAGCTGTGACGACAAGTTGCTAATACACGGCATAATCTTTTGGAGATTAGTTTGCAGAAATTAGGCAACATTTTGCAGAGTTATATTTAGGTTTTTTCTTCTTGCATATGAACCCTTTCTAATGCTGAAAAGAAACTGATTTGACCTATAAGTCTTACATTAAAACCACTGGTGCACGCCACCTACGTGCCTGTGTGACTCATTCATTCATAAACACAAATGCCAACTCATACCCACATAAACCAGCTCTGTTGGGAATACTCAGTGGGACATCACATTCACACACACACAAAAAAACATTCCTTTAAAGTAATTTTTTTCTTCTATTGGATTTATTTTTTAAACCACTATTTCTATTTTGAAAGAGTTTTTCCAGAAATGCACCTATATTATAACTAATCTCTCAGAGTAAGGGCCTTAGAATAAGGTAATTGCTTGGAGGATTAAAAAAAAAGAAGATACATAGTAATGAAGCACATTCCTGGATGACTTTGCTTTGATGGGCTTCTTCACTCCTCTCATCACAAATTTACAACAAACTATTTCTATTAATTTTGATTGTATTTTTTTTGTTTTTTTACTAATCAATAGAAAATCTCTATGGAATTATTTTGTCCCATTTTTATGTATGTTTATTTTCCCCACAAACCAGTCTTTGATGAAAAAAAGTATTTATTCATTCATGGGTTGTTGGTCTGTGATAACTAAACACAGTAAAATGTAAAAGAAACAGAGATTTAAAAAAAACCTAAAGCTCTGCCAGCAAATTTCAACGGTTTTATGATAAAACTAATACAAATGTAAATAAAACTAAAGATCACACATGGAGCTTTAAAGATTCTCAGAGAGACACCTCACAACAGGGTGGGAAACTCTGGTCCTCATAGTACAACATAGTTCTGCAGCGTGATGGATTTCCCTGCTGTAACACACCTGACACACATCACACCTAATTAGCAGCCTTATTTAGTGCTTAACAGCAATCTCTGCACAGGTCTATATATTACCCATTGATTTGAGTCAGATGTGTTGCAACAGGGACATTTCTAATACTTTCAGGACTGCGGCCCGCCATGATCGGAGTTCCCCTCCCTGACCTTACAACAAAATCCACCAAAACACAAAGTGGACAGAGAATGTAAAATCCAACCAAAACCCTTCACAGGTTGACGATGGAACCAGGCAAGCTAAGCAATAAGCACCCAGCTGCTCTGATTGTCAGCCGGTTCTGAAACAGGGCTGATGAGCTGGGACCAGCTCGATAAGATAAGAAACTGGATCAATCTGGTCCTGGGATGCGACAGCCTGCCACAGTAAGCAGTACAGCCAGTGACAGGAGGAGACTCAACCTGAACCTCAACATGCACGTCTTTGACGTTGAGCTAGTGGCAAACAAAAAATGGCTGCAGAGCTCCACTTAGAACAGTTTCGGAGCAGGCTCCATCTTTGGCCAGCTCAACCGTAAGGGAGAAAGAAACAAAACTTTCTGGAACCCATCCCTCCCCCGCCCAGTCAACTAGAAGGAGGTCAGACAAAGACTAAGGTCTGCCAATTATCAATAAAACACAAGCAGAAGACAAAGATTGAAATTAAAACAATTAACATCAAACCAAGCAGCACCCAGGTCGTAAAATTTAACCATTTTTAGAAGTAACCAGTTTATTCTTCATCTGTTATGGGCTGGCTATGCAAAGGAGTCACTCCAGACTCTATCCATCTATCCATCCAACTTCAGTACTGCTTAGATTTAAATGAGGTTCGTGGGAAAGCATTCTAGCCCAATACTTGGCTTAACTCTGTCATTTGGTCTAAATTTTAATGTCCATATTAAGGCTGTGGCCATATTTACAAACCATCTGGAACGTTCTGTAATAGTTCTTATTTTCCAGGCTTGTATCTGGTAGCAATGAATAAGAGAATGCATGGCAGCACATGTATGGATCCACTTTGGATTCCATTTCTGTGACCCAGCTGCTCATTCTACTCAAATCAAGATAAGTAGAAGTGCCTTTTACAGATCGAGAATACATATTGTTCAGTTACAAACTCATCTCATTCATAAGCCACTTTTATAACCAGAGGAAATGCAACATTATACTGGCAGGCCGTATTGCATCTCAGACCAAGATTGGTGATGGGATATTTTCAATTTGGGACTGATTACCTTGGTGGGAGGGGAATTGCAGGGCAATTTGCATCTCCTTTAGTTTAAATTGGCACTCATTGTACAGTAGAGATGAAAATCTTATTTGTGTAAAAACTGCAAAACCATATGACCCAAAAGAATCTGCAGAGAAAATTAAAAACAATGTCATAAATTCTGTGTTGGAGAGTGTTTTGCTGTAACTTGAACAGATTCAGGATTAAACTGATTCCATGGGAAAGTGTTTGTTGTTCTTTTATTTCTGCTACTATTTGAATTCATTCTCACTGAAACAAAAACTTTCTGACTTGCTACAATTTAATTTGCTTTTAAATTGTGTCAGTTTGATAGTCAAGCACAAATTCCTGCTGCGGTTCCTTCCAAGGATCATGCAGTTTGTATGAACTGCAGCTAAAAATGCAAATATTCTCTTTTAAAGCAAGTTTTTACAATTTTTTGTGCCCTTCCCCATTTAGCTCTATTCCAACATTAACATAAGTGTGGAAAAAATATGTGCAAAGTGTCTTTTTATTGAGAGGAAATTTTTAACATCAAAAATTTTCCATTTGGAGAAAATCTGTTTTCTCTTTACTTTCTGCTCTTTTATTATTGTGAAACTGCTTTTTGGGGAGTTTTATTTTCTTTCACTTCTTTTTTAAAATTTCTGGCTAATTTATTTTAACCGTAAAAGTTATCCTTTTCACTTTCTATCAGCTGAAGGTGATGTTTTTCTATTGGTGAGGATGCCTTACAGCTGGCTTAATACATGCAGCCTGGACTGATTGCCTGACAAGTCAGTCTGATTGGCCTCACCTGAGTAAGAACAGGCTAGATGATTCCATATGGCCTCACTTTCACCTGTTTAAGATTTCAGAACTAAAACGGCACGCTTCCAGTCCTCTCTTCTGAGGCAATTTCTGCCAAACATTTATATTTTTTCTGTAATTTTGTGTAGCTGTTAAATGTCTCTATTTTGTTTTTAAATGATTAATATTGCTTTAAAATGTACTTGAAAGTCAGGCAAAATCCCTGAGGAGAGATTTATTCTTCACACCTGAAATCCAGAGACGAGCATTTAAATAAATGCATTACAAAATTAAACACACCGAGTTGCATATTTGATTTTTTGCAATTGCATTGCTATTTTAGACCTTGGAGAATTTTTCCTGCCTTTGTTCTCTGTTCTTCTATTTTAATAATCCATCTATCCCACACAAGAGGTTGAAACTTCCCTTTTAGACCAGGTTATTTATTTGCATCACAAAAACAATCCCTATTAAATCTTCTCATCCTTTGCGAATTCTCCTTATTGCCATTTTTGTTCTTAGGTTGTTCATGTTTGCATGTGCAAAGTGATAAGGACTGCATTGAACTACCTTAAGAGTCAGTGACAGACTCATTAATTTGATCTTTAACTGTAGTTTTATGCTCTTTTGCACCCTCTCCCACTCTAAGCTAATGGGAATTTAGGGATTTTGCTTACTCTAATGGTGGCCACAATAATAACTGGTTAAACAATTATAATGTGACCAAAATGAACATTTGGCCTTCCTTTGACATCTCCTTGAGCATAAATACTCCTGCAACCCGGGGTTATTTTGAACCATGGTGACTTGTATTAGATATGATTCATGCAGTAAATATGAGAACAGGATGTGAGCGTCGTTGGGAGTTGTTCTTTTCCATGAAAGCACATGTTTTTTTTTTCAATGCAACGGATGAGACTTTTGAACATCTTTAAATTTTTTTATTATTCCATCAAAAAGACCAAACTCTTTGTGCTCCGTGGGCTTCATTATCGCAGCTGGTTGCACTGGTTGCACCTGTGAAGGTGTGAATAAGGCATGTCTAGTGTGGCTTTCATTAAGATTACTGCTCTCACCCTGTATCCTGTTCAGTTGTGTCGTGGTTTGCAACATTTTTTCTATCATTAATTGGCTTTTCAATCTTTGCTTTTCTTTGCTCGTGTGTTCTGACTCTTTTCTGTTAAAGGCTAGCAAGCTCAGTCAAAGCGGTGTATTTGTGATGTTGACATACTATGTAAGATTATTTTTAATTAAAATGGTTTCCTGTAACAATTTTGATTAAAGCATATCAGTCATTCAAGAAACTCTGATAATTATTTGACAAGTTTCTGGACCTTATCACTCCATCTCATCAAAGGATTTATTCTTATAATTAAATTAATACATCACCTATTTTCTTTTTTGTCTGGTGGATTAAAAGTGCCATCTAAAAGGTGACGTGGTGACTGAACAGTAAAATCTTTTGATTCATGTTTAAACCCATCAAACCATTCGGTGGCTCCCCCCACCCCTCAATGAAAAATGTTACTGTCGATTCAAACAAGACCACTTCTATCAAGACCGGGACCAACAGGAATGTGTTATCTAATAGTAAAAATTATATCTGAATCCATGGTTTTGAAATAACAAATTAAATCAAATTATGCCAGAAAATGATTCTCCTGTATCAGATACTCAAAAAACACTCCCTGAAGATTTTAGTTGTTTTTCTGCTCCAACATATAATTCAATCAGCTTGTCATATTATGTGTTGAAGCAGGAAACATCTAAAACCTGCAGGACAGCGACATGCGGGCCTTTTTTTACAATTACATGATCAGTTTGACTTTATAAAATATCCAGCTGTTCACATCAATTCATCTTATGTAGCCGTAGCCCTTTTTCCTATTGCGTAACTTAGTTTTGAATCTTTGGGGGCTGACATTTTATCAACTTCACATCTAATCCTAACATTACACTTTAAAGCCTCACTCCTGAAGTCATTCAGGTTTTCTCAGAGATAAAAGATAATTCTTTATCTGTCTTGCATCCTGTCTCCTCTTAGACCTCTCTCTGGCCAGTAAAAGTCTGTCCGATATTGACTCTTATATCTTGTTCTGTCGCTTCATCTCTTTCATTTTCTTATTTTTGTTGTGATTTTCTGTTTGATTTTCTTTTATAAAAAAATTTCATCTTGAAAAAGTCTAGTGTGTCGATAGACATTTCCCAAAGTGTGATGCAGTGGAGCAAAGCATCATGTTTTGTATAGTGATACTTTGGAAATGGAGGAAAAAGTCACAAAATACAGTTATGCAACAATAGCTTCAGGGTGTATTTAATAAACATCAGCATGTTATGAAAACTAATTAAAAACAAGGATTAGACAGTTATATTACTTAAAGGCATAAAATATGAATGTGCCAGATTAAATATGCTCGTTATTTATACACAAAGTCAGGTCATTGTTTTTACAGAATCTCTTCATTTAGGGGTCAAAACATTGAGCTTCCCTCTTTAGTCTGTTGCAAATATACAGATTATTAGTACAGCTTGTTTTTTAATGTGAAGGCAAAATTCTGATCTCCCAATGTTTTAATCTTAAACACTTGAGCAGGTGTGAACTATAGTTTGACAATTTATCTAATCAAAGATCAGAGAGCTGGTGGATATTCATTGCCTGAACATGAACAACCGTTCCATCACCACCTGCGTTACATCCCTGCAACACTCAACGGGTCCAATTACAAATACAAAGCCATGATTTTAAGAGGATTTACTTTGTGTCGATGCGCTCTCAGTGCTCCACAGCCTTGTTTTGCTTTGCTTTTAAATCTAGAACATGTCATATAAGTTGTATCACTGGGTAATTCTAGTAAAGAATCAAATAAGCCTGAAGAAATCAAATCAATTTTTTCTTTATTTTCATGTTAATTAAATTTTGCCAACCCCGTAATTATGTTGCATAATCTGTGTGAAGCTAAAGTCTCCTATTAAATATCTTCCTGCTACTGGCTTTTGATTAATTGTTGCAGAGGTCCCAAAAGATATTTTGATGATATGATTATGAATATTAAGAAGATTAATGATTGCCCTTCCATTTAAACAGCAGATATCTACTTCAAAGATGCACACAATTCAGCTTTATTTGAATCGCTCCACTTCACAATATCATCTCAGGTCACTTTACAGAAACTATTTCAGCCATTCCATAATAAATAGCCCAGTTAAGGAAAACCAAAACAGAAGAATTAATGCAATGTCTCATCTTCATACCAATGTTTAACATGGTCTTGTGCAACAATACATCATGTGTGATTGTCCCTTACAAATACTTCTACATTTCTTTTTAAAAACCACCTTATATGGCAACCAACAACAGAAACTTGGATCACATATTTAATAGCTGCAGCCAAATGTGCTCAGATTCTGTTGCCGGTTACCTTGGCAACGCATTGCAACAACAGATATTAAATGGTCCACTCACTTGTGAAAAATGCATAAATAAAACATCCCTAGTAACGCATTAGGCTACAGGGAATTTGTGAGCTATCCAGGTATAATTTCTTCCGTATTGTAAAGCTCACCTAATGTTTCATGAATTATGCTTCTAGGTGAGTTTATATGTTTCATCTGTGAGGTGGAGATGGTGCCTGTGTCCCGAACCCACAATGAGAGCCGGTTCCATATATGATACCTTCATCCAAAGACTCTTTCTTCCATTGTTCTCTTAGAGAGTCTGGGAACCACAAGCTGATCCTGCAGAGAACAAAGAGCTCTGTTTGGAACATATGATATGATCTGTGTTCATTTAGCAGGAAGTCACTGAAGGGAGGCTAAAACTGGAGAAATATTGTCTCTTATGCTAGTTTCTATTAGAACCCTCGCTGCAACATTTTGGATCAGCACGAGACTTCCTAGAAATATATATATTTTAAAGCAAGCCAAACAACAAATCCTGATCAAGAATAACTCCAAGGTTTGTCACTGAATCGATATCATCCAGATTAATGATAAAGCGAGACAAATTTGTTTTAGGTTTTTCGGGCCAAAGGACAACAACCTCAGCCTTGTCTTTTAAAAAATAATATTTAGCCATCCAGGCCTTTTTTATGTTGGATGAAGCAGTACAGCCTTGCAGGACTGAATTGGATTCAGTATTTCACTCTGATATCCCTCTTGAGGTGGATTCTTATAAAAGCAAACCTTTGAGTTTGTGAGACTCCAAAAGGATAAAAGCAGTTTAGTTAATTTTCTTTGTGTGTGTGTGCCTGCGTGTGTTTGCCTCTGGTACTTCTTTGGAAAGCCCAGTCCCAGACGAAGGTACAGGAATTAGTTTTTACTTTGTCTTCTTTCTGTAGGAAAGCCATCAAGTGTCACATTGGATGTCTTTTGCACTTAAAACTAATGTATGAAATACAAATTTACAAGGATGTAAATATGACTTAAAACCGGGGCAATGTAT
>JBAMIG010000012.1:6369444-6381831 GCA_037177335.1 Kiunga ballochi
TCAGTGTCTTGCTCAAGGACACTTCGGCATGTGGACGCCAGACTTGAACCACTAACTCACTGGTTACGAATTGACCCACTCTACTACATGCGCCACTGCTGTTTGTGAAGCCCATAGTAATGAAATATAATTTTCACATATTTATGTGTACAATGTGTCTTTTAAACAAACATGTTTGATGATAAAGCTCTAAGTGATGCAACCTTAACCACAGGCGTGAAATGTAAAAATTTGTTTTAGCATTGACATGATGCAATTTTTTACAAAATTAGATTTATGGATTTTAAAAAACAATGGATGCTAGATGTATCAATCCTGTACTTTTTCTCATTTCTGGATGTCATTAACACTCTTTGAAACCTGGAAATGCTGCTGTGTAAAGCGTGCTGTTCAGGCTTTGGACACCACTTTGTGTTTGACCTGTCTCACTTAGCCCTCTAATTAATATCGTACACAACACTGAGTCATGTTTTCCTGCCATCCTTTTCTGTGTTTGTGGGTTTAGTGGGAGAGTGCAGCCATCATTACAAGCATCTTACTCTAGCTGCTAATGACTATTTAATTGTGGTTGCATGCTTGGATATTACTAGGGATGTGTCACTCTTCAAAATTCATCTGAACACAAAAAGGTGACAAAAATGTCTCAACACATTGTCTTTTTCATATATCTGCATTTAAGGGTAATAAGATTGAAAGGTGGGGTGAGCTTCAGAGCTGGATTATGGGGACTTTAATGGCTCAGGTGTTCTCTAGAAAATGCTGGATGTTTGTATCACAAACAAAGGTATGAATAATACTTACTGATTTCTAATACAGGATTATTTTTTTATCTCTCTTTGCTTGTTTTAGTTGCAACTGTTAGTGCTTGAGAAAAATATTTACAGTTTAATCTAATATTATAGCCAACTTTTGTCTTTTTCTCATTGTAGATATGTGTCAATCATTTCACGTGCATTGTAATATATATATATACTGTATATATATAATTATTATTATTATTATTATTATTATTATTATTATTATTATTATTATTATCATTATTAACATTACATAACAAACATTTCACCACTACTGAGTGTTTGTTACCGGGCTTTATGGGTCAGAGATATCATCACCCATAAACCCCAGTTTCCACCCACCAGTCCCAGAGCATTACTGCTGTTTTTAGATCAAGTATTTTATAAAAATACATTTTGTTTCTTAAATCAAAGAACATTCACATTCAGAGTTTTCTTTATATCTGAACTGGTTGCAAATCTACATCCTAGCTACAGCTTCAAAACATTCAAAGAAAATGAGGTGACATTTGCGTAAGACCGTGACAATGTGGAATTATGTTGGACATTAAGTTTTCTATATCAATATCACAATTTTTTTCTAAATCAATACAAAAAACACCAATTTTGTCATGTCGTTCCCAAGCCCGGTGAGCGCTGTCCAAGGTCCTGACTGCGCGTCTGTTGGACAGAACTGCACGGCATGAGATGACCACATAAACTGCCACCAAAATCAACAACCCTCTCTGTACAAATATCCTAAGTCTTAATAACCTTCAGATCCAAGCGAACAGATGTATTCTCACCTTCAACTTCGTCTTCGGGCAGGTTAACCGGGGCGCTGTAGGAGAGGATGTCGGGGATGGTGCAGATGCCCCGGTACATCAACGTGGAGGTGACTGGATGCATCGGCATGATTGCAACCTTTGCTTGACACCTGCACCCTCGTCATTAAAGAAAGATCTACAAAGATCTTAACTTCCCCCCACGGTCACCGAGGGAACGTAAAACCAGTCCATGGAAGAGGGGAGCGGAATGAGGCGCAACGCGGTGGGTTCTGCAGCGCGTTAATGTTCCCTTTGGTCAGTAAATGAAGAACGGGAAAATGAAGAGGTGTTCTACCTCATTGTAGATTAAATTAATGGTCGGTAAACCATAAAGTTGTAGACAAAAGGACTCTACCTTAAACTGAGGTTGCGCACAACGCCGCTACATCACCAACAGCTTCAGACGAGCTCCACATCTGAGCTGATTAGTGGGAGATATTTGTCTCTTAAGTGAACTGAACAATTGTTTTTATGTAGGTTACGAATCCGCCGATTGCCTGTGTTTTTAGTTCCAGTGGTGGTCAGCTGCCAGCACATTCAATCATCCACTTGTTGGATACTGTACGCGCTCGCTTGACGCACTCCGTCCATTTCCAAACACCCTCGTGTGATCCACACAGGTGACGTGCTGAAAATGTTTTAAAAGGCTGAAAACATAGTCCGAAAATCTACACGTGTCGAGGTGACTGATCAGCACATGTCTGGATCCTCATAAACAGTGACTGCTTGCTCTTTCTTAATAGGCTGAGGATACGGGGGCGCACTGCGATCCAGATGTTCAGTCATAAACCGTTTTTTAAGGGAGGGGTTGCAGCTCTACGTATGGATCAGACTTTTAGCTCACTCGATCTTCTTTCTCTGTCTCACATATGTGGACACACACTGTATGGGTGTAGCAATCCATCGGTTAGCACGCAAACACCTTCCCTCCCCTTTCTGTCTGTAATCAAACAGCCCACTCTCTTCACTCCTTACGCACCCGGTTAGTCATCACACTACCATAAAGGCATTAATATTGACTGGTGAGTGTGTGTAGTAATATTGAGGCTTATTTCATGTAAGAAAAATCAAACTGCTTCTCACAGAGTGGTGCAGCCAGGCACAAATGTTAGCTATTTGAACTTTTGTTTTTATTCCGAAATGCATCTAATTAAGTTACTGTGAGAAATAAAGAAGAGAAAAGGTGCCTCAGTGTCCATACAAGGTATTTTTGTGGCAGAGAAAAGGAGTAATGCAAGTGACCTCTGTCACTGAGTCATCCACTCCCATTGTAAGCTGCATTGTGTGTAAAGCGACTCTTTGAAATGAACTCCTGTGTTTAAAACTGACAGCAGTTCAGGTTAAAAATAGTGGGGCTGTGTATTATGGAGCCCCTTGAATTTTTAAGGACTGTAGACTCAACCCAAGGTCATTCCCTTTTAATGCAGCCCTGCAGAAGTGATGTCCAGTTAATGTTGTCTCGTTATCTCAGTAAATATACTTGGATGCAATGGTTATTATCCATTTGAGAACAATACATCCATATGAAGCAGAGATCCGGTACAGATGAAGGTAACTGAAACAAGCTCTTCACAAGTTAAATAAAAACCCAACAGTGCTGTTAAATAAAGGGGAAAAAATCTCACATCTGAACATAGCAGCTGAAAAAAGACTCATCAGCCAATGCAATGCTTTTCCAAGTTTCTGCTCTCCAGTTCTGTAAATGTGTAGCTTCAATTTTCCTGTTTTAGCTCACAGCAGTGATATAGTGTGACCCTACACTGCTGTTGCACATCTGCTTCCAGTTGGACATGTTGCATGTTCAGAGATGGTATGCTACATACCTGCGTTGTCACCAGTGGATTTTCTTTTGAGAAACTCTAAAATTTCTACCATCTCCAACCAGTCGTATACTCTCTGGTAGTGAAAGGAATTTTCATCCAGTTATTTTCTGTAAACAATCAAATCTGTTGTGTGAAACCCCAGTAGATAAGCAGTTTCTGATCAGTCCATCTAACAGCCAAAAAAACTGTATTTTTATCCCCTTCATGTTGACGTGCCTGAAGGAATTAACACGCTGTCATGTATTTGGATACTTAGCTATTTCTGTTTACAATAAATTGAACAGACCAACAAAGTGGCTGTTGGGTGCACTTTTTCTTTTTAAACTGATGTGGAACTTCTTTTTTTTTGTGATATTGTTTGTTTGTTTGTTTGTTTTGTTGTTGAATGTTGACTCAATTTGCTTCCTGAATAAACATCACCTGACTGTGTAATTTTGTTTGTGCCTTGTGAGACTGTTGAGGAAGTTTTGCAATAAAGGGATTTTAGAAAAAAAACAGGTTTAAATTAGTAAAGTTGCAAAAATATAATTATAATGTTGGAAAACCTGAAAATAATCATAATTTGATTTTTTATCTCCTGTCATTTTATTAAATATTATTATGTTTCACCTGGTTGTGGTTTCTCTACACATTCAGTGTTTCTGCGACTTAAAAGAAAAGAAAACCCAATGAGTCCACAAGGACAGCGTAACAGTAAAAAACCCATTTAAGCGATGTGAAGCATTTAGCAGTTACATAGTCCTTCATTTCTCTTGACAGGAGATGGAAACCAGTGGTGCACAAAAGACCCTATCAGTCTTAATCTTTAGCAGCTAAATTGGTTATGAACCCTTGAGAGGACATGAAACTTTGAACTTTTTTGTTCAAACCCTTCACTGACACTACATTGACTTTGACTTTTAAATCTTTAACACCTTGTTGGTCTGTCTGACCATGTCAGCAGTCTCCATCAACACCAGGCCAGATACAAAAGGGCATTACTAACTTTGTATCCTTGAGTGAAATGTGGCACCTTTTATTTAAAATAAACCGGAGACAAAAAGCTCCCTCAACAGGCGAAAGACTTGAAGGTCAGACCACTTATACAGCCAATACTTTTCAGGCTCCAGTGTCTTACAGGAATCTTTTGTTACTGAAAATATTTAATGATTACCTCCTGGAGTGTAAAGCCTTTTGATTTGTAAATATTGACATGCTGTGTCTGTGGCCTTCTGGTAGCTGATCCAGTAAACCCAGTACATCCGTTTAGTCTAACCTAAATGCTACAAGAACCACTTATGAAATAAAGGCATTAAATAAATAAGATAACTTAATCTAGTTTTTTCTAATGCACTATGCAAAGCAAAAGTTTGAGGCACTTGTACTCATTATGTACACCCCAGGTAGAAAATGTTATCAGTTGCAAAATGTTTCAAGCAGAATGATACTGACCTGAAATACAGCCAGAATGCTGAAGAACAATCCTCAGTTACAAGAACAAGCAGTCCTGCAACAGATGGTGTTTCCCCGGAGCCATGATCTCATAATACAATCTGTCTGGGATTACATAAAGCAACAGCTCAAATCCACAGGCGAGTGGAAATAAGTTTGCCGAGGTGCTCGGAAAAGTTCACCCACCAAGTGCTTCAAACAGTACCAACAGATGGAAACTGGCACAGCAGTTCTCATCAAATACTAATTTTTTTCATTATTTTACACTTAGTGTCAACTGTCATCAGTGTAAATTCATGGATATGAATTAGCTTAGTGGTCCAAATAAAGAAAACGAAGATTGTTTTGAGAGAAAATTACGTTTGAAAGTCCAGATTAACACAGCAGGTGTGAACTGGAACTATCTGAAGTGAACATTTTAAAACTCCTTAAAAGGAATCATGAATTACCCCAATCTGGCATTTTATGTAATCTAAGTGATCTGGAGCCAAATGGTTTTACAATGGAATCAAAGGTCCAATGCTTTCATCATTAACTCTGAGTCTGAGATGCCTCTTTCAGTCTGGTGGAGTCTTCCTTTTCTTGTCATAAGCTCTTTAATGCATATCTGCAAATTTAGTGGATAAGCTTGAAGCTCGTTGTTTATTCAAGCACTAAATAAATCATTTTGCAGTTTGTATTGTGACTCGCTGTAATGGAGACAAAGCTAAACCCAATAAACTCTCAAAGCACAATAATAGCTTGGGCTAACTCATGACTACGGGGGTTTTGGTTCTGTATTTGGTTTCATTTGTTAATATGGATCTATTTGTTTAAAATGAAAGTAATTTATTGGAAATGTTGACTGGAATATCTTGTTGTCCCAGTTGAATTTGGAGGACAAAAAAAATCTCTTTCTAAGAATTCAGTGGATCTTGCTCTCCTTGCATCTTTTGCTTTTACTTGTGAAATTGTGTTACTTGAACACAACAATGAGAGAAATGTTTCAGATGTATTTGTGTTTGTCTGCATTTGACTGCTTTTGTTCAAAGCTAGCATCATTATACTCTTCTCCAGACTAGCAACAATACCCAACTTTGCTTCTTGAAATTGCTGCAGCTAAAAGAATTACATGACTGCTCCCTTTTGCTGCATCAAATGAATATCAATATTTTGAGTGAATTGAATGCCCATCGCCAGTTTAGTCATTACGATATTATTACAGGAAGGGAGGGAAAGAAAGAGAAAGAAATAGGAAAATAGTGAATTGAACTTTTACTGTCTGGAGAGAGCTTAGAGAAGAGACTGGATGCAGGATGCATGCTGAATAAGCCAATGAAGTGTAAGATTCTGTTTTAGGGCTGTTTTGTCAAACATCTGTGCATTAAATCTGCAAGGTACCCAAACTTACTTTGTTTTTAATTATTATTTCAGTATATTTTATTATTTCATTTGTATTTTTCCACTTGTTGCTGAATTTTATGACTTTTTAAGCTTTCTTTGCAACATTTGTAATGTTTTATGGAAAGCGCTTTGGATTATCTTGTGCATGAAATGAGCTATAAAAATTGTCTTGCAAATAAAACATTTTTAGAAATCCTAAAGAGTTTTTGCATATATTCATTAACTTCAAGAAGATTTTAAACCTTTAAACAAAATAAGTCACTGCTTCAAACAGATCAATAAAAATAGTTTGTTTGCTGCTTACATTTCTGCACATTACAGAGAACAGTTCAACTGCTGTACCTTGCAAAAGATACAGTGAAAACAAGCTCAGTATGTATGTAAAGTAAAGGTAGTATTGAGAAACTCCTGTACACACTAGTACTGAGGCTTTTATTGTTTTTTTATGTTAATTAACCTTATAAAGTCCAGTTAGTCACCTGCTGTCTTATCGTGCATATTAAAAATCAGAAACCACATACCGCACATGAAATAAGGAAGTTCAGAAGGAATGTGCAAAGCTTGTTTATAAAATGACCACCTTCAAAAAGGGTGCATCCTAATCTGCTGGGTTTTGTCTGGTGACCACCACTTGTGTAAAAGTGTAAATGGGCCGATTCCTAATTACAACTTTCACAACTGTCAAGTAAAGAAAATAGGTTCCTATTTCTGTGTGTAACTAGAGAGAGAGAGAGCCCTGCGATGGATGGACAACCTATGTGTACCCCACCTCTCACCTGAATGATTGCTGGGGTAAGCTGCAGCTTTCTCTCAACCTTTAATTGGATTAAGCGGGTAAAGAAAATGACTGACTGACTTGAGCAGAAGAAGGCAACTCCGGTCCTAGGGAGCCGCAATCCTGCACGTGTTGTGAGGTTCCCTCTTGCAACACACCTGACACACATCAGACCTAATTAATAGACTTGTGCAGAGCTTCACATTCAACTCTGCACAAGTCGGATAATTACCATTGATCCAAGTCAGGTGTGATGCCGCATGGAAACTCACAACACTGGAGGAGTGTGGCTCTCCAGGACCGGACTAAAGAGATATCTGTTTAAACTTAGGTCAAAGCGAATACTTGCCAATTAGCTTCACCATGTCTGTCATATTGCTGGTATTAAACAGTAATTGTAAGATTTTTTATATTTAACTAGAACTTCAGTGATAGTGGAAAGACTTTCCACTTTTGTCAGCACTAAATAACCAAATAATGAAATAATGAAATAATGAAAATGTAATAAACTAAATAACTAAAATCAAAATTTAATTTAAACCATTCTCCTGAAAAAAACTGAGTGATACATTGATGACCTTCAGCTTGAGACAATTGCATTTCTAAAGAGTTGGTTTGCCAGATTTTAGATTTATCTTACTCAACTCATCACAAAGTAATAAAAAATAGGAAGACTTCCAGCTACAATCACACTTATTTTTCTCCTCTTCAGTAACAAAAGACTTGTGAACAGAACAAGGCATGTAGACGTGCCTGAGTATTCACACAAGCCATCTGAATGAAGAGAAAATATCAGGAAAAACTGCAATTTCACGCCAGACTACCTGCCACAAGATATCACTTCTGAGGATTTTCTACATTTTTTAAACAATAACAAGATTCATAAGCCCATATAATAGATTAAATAAATACCAAATAAATAAAGCCTATTTATGGATCTTTGTCTTCTAAGAAAGCCAAAGAGTTCACAGAGAGGTTGTTGGTTCGCCTCCTGTTGACAAATCCCTCTGGACCCATAGAAAAGGCAAACCTCAGTAATTCTTACTACATCCGTGATGACTGACCAGCTCAGAGGAAAAGTATTGAAGCAAATAATGATTCACAGCATAAGGCCATTGAGCTGCTCTGGGATTATAAGCATGGAGGCAGACAGAAGCTGTTTATTTCTGTTTTAAAGAAACAAGCTAGACAGATAGTCATTTGAGAATCTCCACAGATATGGGCTATTTAGGCTCTACATGACAACAAGTTAATGCCATTACATGAAACTCATTTCAAACTGGATCACTCCACCATCCAGAGCATCATCTGGTCAGAGACATATCTGTATTTCCAGATTAGGCCTCTGCTTCCTAAATACGGCTTGGCATTGCTGCCACTCTTAAAACTTTCTGTGGGATGAGGAGTTCTACTTCACACGGGTATTATGACTATGTCAGTGGGTGCCTGCGCTCAATCCGCCTCTGAATGAAGCAACAGGATCAACATAAGCTGCACTGCAAGCAAAACATGTATTCCCCGAGTGTTTTTGGCTTTGGTTTATCTCCGCACTACTTCCTCTTCTCTT
The DNA here is from genome assembly GCA_037177335.1 of Kiunga ballochi. NCBI lineage: Eukaryota > Metazoa > Chordata > Actinopteri > Atheriniformes > Pseudomugilidae > Kiunga > Kiunga ballochi. Next base: position 6,378,027 of record JBAMIG010000012.1, read on the forward strand.
TTCTTCCCCCTTTCTTTGCTGGACAGACACATTCTGGTCCCTGTCAATGCTTTGAAAAGCTGTTTGTGTTTTGCTGAAGTGCTGCTTTGCTATTTGGGGAGTTTCCACTGGGAGGAGGTGTAGGCGGAGAAGACTGGTTTAGGAAGCCGAGAAAACTTTGCTTTTTGTGGAGGAGATAAAAGAGCAACCCCTGGTGGCAAACAGACACAGGCTGGGTCCTCCCTTTTGTGACAGGTTCTTGATCATCCAAATAAAATTAAGGGAACTTTAGTAGGAGTCAGACTTTGAAGATATAATACTGTTGTGACCAACAGTTATTTAAACGCAGCTGAAAGGAAAATTTAGCTAAATTATTTAGCTTTATATATTTATAATTATTATACTGTAAGAGATTACTGTATAATGTTTCTTTTAACGCCATTAAATGATCTGAGCTGTATAATTTAAGTTTTAAAAGCTGTATGATTAATGGTTTATGACACACACTGCCATCTATTTTGGATCAAGTTAGAGGATCAGTGACTTTTTTCCCAGCTGTCCAGAAATGTTGCAGGTTTACCAAATCTGACGCTGATCTCAGCCAACAGCAGGCTCTGGTAAGCAAATGCTTCTGATCTGTGTTGTAGGACACAATTTTCTGTGTATTATCATAACTATCATATTTAAGGAGACAGCTAAGCAGATTTCAAATAATGGCTTATTAAATCAATAGTTTTCTAATTGAGGGTCAGGGACTCCATGGGTGTTGCCTATACAGGGGGTCCACAGGGGATTGCAACAATTATAGAGGCCATGTTTATCACTTACATTTATCAGGGCTGTCAAAACTAATCAGTTTCTACAGAAATAAATCAGAAATTGGCATCTTAATTGTATAACACATTAATTTATACACCGTGCATTGCATGCACAGTCACAGGAGGAAGAGTAGTTACCTTTCAACCAGACGGTTCCAGGCTTTCCCTCGCTACATGTGTTTCCACTGGGGTATGAGTGTGTGTGCATGTGTGTGTGGGTGTGAATGGGTTAATGTAATGTAAAGTGTTTTGAGAGGTCAACATGACATGATCTTTTTAATAAAAAAAACAATAGAAAAATGTAATGAAATTAATTCTGAGAACAAAATACATTTAATTATTAATACTAATGTTTTATTTTCCTTTCTGGCTCAGTTTTTCTTGTGTTTCAGGCACAGTTTAGTTATCACATCAATTGTACCCTAATAATTAAGTTATTTAATTGTGAAACCACACCACAGCAAGTGGTAGGATCATGGAGGGGGTTAAACTATTTTACTGACAAACATTTTCTGGGTTTAGCTGCTCTGACAGAAAACTTGATAAAACAATATAACCACTGGGTGCTAGGAGATGAGCAGACCATGCTAGCGTGTGAAATGCAGACTGTTTCATTTTATCATCTTAAATGGTTCTCATTAAAATCAGAACCCAGTTGTCAGCCAGCACGATTTATCCCACAACCATATCATGAAACTATAACTTAATTGTACATTAAATAACAGGCATTGGTTATATTTAAAACCATGTAGATACCTGTTACTTCATAAAGAACTCCTTCTCTGAGAGTAGTCCTGGGGTGAGGATTTGGGAAAGGCCCATGAGATTTTTTTGAAAAAAGAAAATAACGCATCACATTTGCTCCTCAGTTCCTCACATGAATGGCTGTTGGACTGACCGTGTTACCAACAGCCTGAGGCGTTGGAATAATGGAATAATCCAAAAGCTGCTGTGAAATTCCTGGTAGACTTCTCTGCCTTGAGCTTTGAGCTGATGGGATATCAGATAAACACGGCACAAATCTGATTCCCCTCCTTCCGGAACCATCTCTCAAACATCAGACTTAAAGAAACTAGGTTAAGAAAATCCTCGTCATGTTTACCTCCCGAGTGAGCTGCAGAATGTTTACACACCTTTTTCTACAGGATCTGTTTCAACTCATCAAAAATGCCTGAGTCTGTTTTCCTTCTCATAAGCCAGAAATGAAAGACAGCACTGAAGGCAGTAGAAAGTGAAACCACAAGGGAATAGAGGCTTTTGAAAAAGTTAAGCAAACTCTAAGTTTAGTAAGAGCAAGGTGATCTGTGTGGATAATCGTGACACTGGTAAAACTGCTCTTTGTTTTGGTTTGGTCTGTTTCCCGATTGATGTAACTATTTATTTGTGAAAAGACAAGTCAAACAATTTGTTAAACAAGTCAAACAAGTCTTTGTTATTTAGCATACAGCAGGCCTGTATATACATCCTCTGGCAAAATAATTAAGTAATGAATCATCACTATTTATTTTTTAATATTGTTATTAGAGGGCCGAGCCCTACAGAGAAGCTCCCTCAAACAGAAATGAAGCCTTTGGGTGCCAGAGTCTCAGTGATTTCAGGAAGTTTTTTTGCTTTGGGGTGGCAGTTGTAGCGGTGACTTATTGTTGATTAAATGTAGTAATCAAGAAGTGGAAATAGAGTTTAGCCATCATGCCGGAGACATGGCCCGGTGCCGAAAATGTGGCACCTTGTAATTAGATCATGCAAAATCATTTAGTAGAATGAAATAGATTACTCACACAGTGTACCTGCCTGTGTATTCTGTCACCACTGAGACAGAGTGTTGGCCATATGGGTAGGTCCACTCCATTTAGCACCCAGGCAATCAACAGCTCATCATGCAGGTAGTTTTTGCTTCATTTAAAACGGCCGTCATCAGCCAGATGACCCACTCATGCCTTGTTCGATGAGAATTACCCCTTTAACCTGTTGGATCTCGTTCAAAGATCTGCATGTTCATTAACTGGAAAATATAAGGAGAAAAATAGTGGTTAAAAGGTTTTTACAATCTAGTTGCAAAAAGAAATGATTGTGCACATGGAGCTCCGGCCTTTTTGTTTTGCTCAGCCCAAAGAAACACATCTGTTCTCCTTGGCTCATGAAGACAAGAGAGAATTAACTCTGTAAAAGTCTGGAGTTGTAAGTTAGATGACCCTGTTTGAACACAGCATCTGACTCCTCATTGGCTCATACCCTGTCTCAGGGGCAGATGCAAAGAGCTGCGATTGGTGGAGCGCCTTATATGTCCCACCCTCCTGAAAGACAATCCCACTGAGTTGTAACTTACATTCGGATGGACTTCATCTATTTATTTATGACCTGCGCATACTGGAAGGTTTAGACGGACAGTTTGTACAGGAAAACATCTTTACTTATATCAAAGCATTCCGTATTAATCATAATATTTGCTATAGGCAATATATTCTACAAACCACATTAAGTGAGCAATAAACTTAGAAAAGTCTTCAACCTGATATATATTGTCTATGTGACCTTTATTTAAACTTAGTACATAACTGTGAAGTAAAATGATTTCTCAAACTGTTTCTGCTGTTATTATGAATCTGCTCTCCTGCTATCTGCTGTAAAATTATGTCCCAATCCAACTTTTTGTCCTTATTTGTTCAAATAGCTCCAGTGGACATTGTTACACTTCACAGCTACACCTTTAAACAAAAGCAGGTAAAAAATAATGACACTGTTGTTAACTTTTTTTAGGGTTATTATCATTGTAGACTATACTTGAAAGATCCATGTATGCTTTGTAAAGGTTAACACTCTTTCCCCTGGCACATACTTCCCACTTCGTTCAAGCAGCAAAGTACTCTTCTGCCGCTCATCCTTCCTTCTCATCACCCAGCTGATGGAAAAGGAGTATCCCCAGTGTGTATGCGGCAGAGGTGGGACAAAGTCATTGTGTAGCAAGTCACAAGTAAGTCCCAAGTCACGACTGGCAAGTCCCGAGTCAA
>JBAMIG010000012.1:6408330-6418371 GCA_037177335.1 Kiunga ballochi
GCTGGAGCCTATCCCAGCAATCAACGGGCGAGAGGCGGGGTACACCCTGGACGGGACGCCAGTCCATCGCAGGGCCTTATTAAAATCATATCATCTTTAATTTTACTATTACAGTTTTAGGAGGAAAATGACTTCTATAACTAAAACCAATAAAACATGTGAAAGAAAAAAAATTATAGTGGGGGAGGGAGGGACCAAAGCTCTATGCTAATGGGACAAAGCAGAGCCATACAGGACAGAAGGCATTTTTTAAAATCCTCTAAATTTATACTTGTCCAACTGTACGCATAAACAAAATCAACTCATGCACACACACACTCAAGGAAGACACCCTATCATTGCAATCAGTCAACTTTATGCAAGAGCTTATACGTGTGTTAGGAGTTAAACAAATTATTGGTTATACTTTGCAATTGGTTTGAATCAAAACGTGTGTGTGTGTTACAAGCACAAAAGAGGTAAAGTTACAACTGGTGGTGCAGCATCTGTGCACACTACTAGATAATGCATGCACATATTTAATCTTTTACATATAGTACTGCTATCACTGATTCAGATGGCTATAGGCTGTATTATATGTGTGTGTCTGCAGTTTTAGGGGTTTGTATTTTTAGAGGTTTAGAAACAAGAGGTTGCCCTGTGTGTGATTATGGTATTTGTATGATTTCAGGGGTGTGTGTTTTGTCCTATACAATACCTTGTTGAAGACAAAACCTATTTGCAAATATGCAAGTCCCCTTTATAAGGCTTTGCTTTCTGCTTGTCAGATTAATGTTTCACCTTCAACTTGTTTTAGTCCTGTCCCAATCTGTCCTTTCATTTGCTTTTGTCTCAAAGCTCTGCACCAGTTTTTTTTCTGCAAGTTAATAATCTTTATTTTATTTTTACATCAAACTTCTGTGTGCCTGATCGGATGCTTTTCAGATGATCCACTTAATGCTTTTATTACAACAATTAAAATTAAAAATCTTTTTGACTTTTTTATGCTTTGTAACTGTAGCCAAAACTGCAGACAACTCTTTGATCTAATCTTATTGGTTTAAATATGTTTTAAAACATGAAACTCATAGCCACTTTATTCCTCTATCACTAATTTTCTCAGCTTTGTTTGATCTTACACATTTCTCAGTCACAGGCATGTTCTGACATTTCAATTTGGACTGATTGAACTGTTACGTCAACTTGCAAAAATACACATTATATAATTATTTAATTGTTCTGTAACACAAATATCCGATCATCTAACTACATGGCATCGCCTTAATGCTTGTTTATTGTGGGATCAATATGCTTATAGGGATGTATATTACAAAACATGTAGAAATTGTGGGGAGAAAATGGGGTTTAAGTGACTTTGAACTCGGTATGGTTGTCAGTCCCAGACAAAGTGGTCTGTGCATTTCAGAAACTGCTGATCTGTTGAGACTTTCACACAACCAGCTTAAGGTTTACAGAGAAAGAAAAGAGACAGTGTGAGTTTTAGTCTGGATAGAGACACCTAGGCAGAATACTGGTTAAAGCACTTAACACTTCTCCTAAGTGAGGAAGCATAAATGGAAGCAGATGGTGTATAGTAGAAGATGCAGATACCTATCAGCTGCAAAAAGGAAACGGAGGCTACACTTCACACAAACCAATCAATCAATAGAGCATTAAAAATATCTGGTCTGATAAGTCTTCATTTCATCAGCAACAGATTTCAGTGGAAACCCAATAAAATCAGCGGAAATACCAGTTGTTTGTACTCCAGTGGCCTTGCATCACCAGTTCATAATGCAATAGAGCAAAATGTAATAGTAATACTTCTAATACCTAATTTTTGTAATTGTAAGGATTGTAAGGATTGTAATTTAACCTAGAATATGAGGAGTAAAGGCAGTTCTGAGAGTGAAGAGGTCAATTTGTGTCTAATAAAGTGGCCAGAGTTTGCATCTCAAAAAACCTATCTTTAGGCAAATATGCAAATGTATTCTTTTTGAATTTCTAGTGTCGGGAACATAGTAAAGATAATTTTTCTAGTGGAGAAAATATAGGGAATTGTTTGTGTCTGTACATTATGTTTAAGTGATCAAAATCCAGTGCTCATCCAGTGGCTGCAAGTTTATATATAGACCAAACAACAAGATGAAAAATGGAGTCTTCTTTGCTCGGTTTCACTGATGGCAGCAAATAGACATCTATGCAAATCCATGACGTCTGTGAAAAGCAAAGAGGTGACAAGCCAGAAAAAATGGTGCACTCTGAATGAAAACAAGTAGGTCACCAAGCCACAACCAAGGAGGAGTGGAAGAGGGGTGATTCACCAAGCAGACAAAGAGAAGACTAGTCCTGAAATAAGAAGACTGGCAGCAACTGCTGAGTTGAGAGATGCTACGAAGAGATTCTAATTATACTGTCCCAGGCAGGCTCACACCATTTTACAACATAGTGATTCAGTGTTTCATGAGTGGTTGTTGTTAAGTGAGTCATAAAAAGGCTTTAAGGATTTTTTTTTCTTTTTTTTTTAGACTGTTAAGAAGAAGCAGAAAGAGGAGATATAGAGCAAGAAAAAAGGAATATTGCGTGCATGAGTTTAGACGTTAGACAGAAGGGAAAATGCAAAAAGCAGAACTGAATTTTGTTGGTTGACTGCCAACCTAAAAATAGGGGAGTGTGCAGGAGAACTTCCAAACCTGACAGTGTTTTGAGTCGCATTTCTTCACCTGTTTGAAAACAGAGGAAAACGGGACAGCGAGTGCCAACTGTGTACATGTGTGTGTGTGAGGATCCATAACACTCTGCTATGGAGAGTGGGATGTCAGCCGCCAGGATGTTTAAGGGACAGCAGCTTGAAGTAAGAGTCAGACACATGAATGAACAATGCAGCTGACATCACTCCACATCAAGACAGCCTTCTGTGCTGCATGTTGTCCCAATCCATGCCTGCTAAGAAAATCTGAATTGCATCCAAATTCCCCAGAGTGCAGAGCTGGAAGAGCTACATTCAGTCCTCCTTTCTTATTTTATCCCCTTTCGATTTTATGCAGAAATTGCTCGAAACATCTAAGCGTGGGTTTGGCAGATTTCCTTACAGTCAGCAAACAAAAGCACATCTCTAAGCACAAAGCCAGTTTACTTCATCAAGTGGGTAATGTCTAAATAATATATCATGTACTGTATAAAACTTCTTCTTTGTATAGCTGAGAGCAAAAACAAAGATTATCAGCCTTTTATTAGTACTTTTCTCAAACTGCAGGGCATCATAGATGCGATTAAACTGTATTCAAGCAGGAAGGAAATGCGCCTGTATTCATTATTTTCTCATTAGACTATTTTGATGGATTAGAGAGTAAAACCATGGATATAATATCAAACTAACTATAAAATCTATTTTAAACTCTGTGAAGAAGAAAAATACAGTAGTTATTTATAACTGCGGTATTGTTTTTTGTTTTGTTTCTGTGCTCATTTTTTGGAGGTTGGGGGGGTAGATTAAGTTATTATTATTTTATTTTTAACTTCTTTGCATAGTAAGATATTACCACTGAATAGGTTCAGACTCAACTGAACAGTTATCCTTGTATCTGAATTTCCATATTTTATAAGTTATTTACAGACTTTATGATTTGGAGTTAGGAATTTTATGTGTCTTTAAAATAATCATCATTACTTAAACTTTCAGGATACAGTTAATTTGACATGCAAGAGCCATACTGGATCATGTCATTATTCACAGGAACAGAAAGGTTGTTAGACATAATATCTCACAGTAGCATATTATGTAGAAGCATGGGCATCTTCAGGCCTATTTTAAGGGGTCTGGAGCGTCCCTAATATGTTCTTAAACCTTCCTAAAAGAAAATAAAATGTATTGATTATAGAATATTTTCTTTAAGGATTGTGCTGTTGGTGATCATTTGAGCTGTCTTCAGCAATGTCTGAAAACCATTTAGAGAGAATGTGGAGATTCAGGTAAAAGAGGTTGAATACATTCAGCAATACAGGAAGCAATTTCTTTTATCTAATGCAGGTATTCCCATCTCCTAAGATCTGCAATTCTACAAACTTTAAATATTTTATTTATGCAACCTAAATATATTGGTTTATTATTCACACCTGAATCAATGGCTGAATTGCATCATCCACATGTCATTCAGCTCTGCACAGCCCTAATAACAAGTCATTCATTGGATTCAGGTGTGTTGAATCGTCCATACTTGTTGGTCAACCCTGTCCATTCATCAGATAAAATGAGCAAATCATAGCAACATAAATGACATGGGGAAAACTAGACATTGCTGTAAGTTCTTAACTTTAAAGAAATGTGTGTCATTACTACAAGTGCTTTATCATAAGAAGAAATGAGAGATGTGTGCATCGCACCGCCATCTTCCAGACATGCTGACACCATTGCTGCAGGGGGGGAGATATCATGCAACCATGTAGAGACTCCTCTGGGCTGCTTCTTCACCAGATTGACCCTTCTGTTTTAACCTGGATATTCTGAACATATGCAGGTTGTTGAAATCAATGACAGACTTAAACTAAATCATAAAGCCTTCAAATAATTTAAAGACTATTTATAAAGAATGTTGTTGTGTGCCAAACCAGTCTGCTTGGTTGTGACTGAATGGTGTCATTTTCTGTGGTAGAAAACTTTTGCAAACACATGGTCTGGTTGTCTTTCCTTGAAGCTGGTCTCTGATGGAAAAAAAATGCAAGGTGCACTGTTTTACCAAAACAGACACACAAAGACGCCAGAGATGGTGGAAGGTCTCCAGCTAGAAAAAGCAAATATCCTTATGCAAATCTCCTCTCCCTGAACAGTAGACAGATAGCTAGCTGCAGAAGTGGGTCAGTTAAACAGGTCGTGCTGAATGAATGAGAGAAACATGCTTTTTTTTCTCGATCTAATTAATACCTCCAAGACGTTTTCAGAGCAATTTCTTACCCTGTCTGCTAACCAGACTGACACCAGCGTAATAAACCACCAGCTGCCCTGGTGGTCCGACCATTAGTATGACTGGTGGAGAAAAAGGAGGAGTCCTATGTGTCATTCCACAACATGAAGTGGAAACTATGTTAAGAGGAACTAACTTAGAAACAACAAAGAAGCCCCTGTAGGTGATTGCATACAAAGTGTGTTCAATTTTAAAAAGATGGGGGAGAAAACGTTTTTTCTTTTTAACAATAAATGCTCACAAATAGTGTCTGGCTCATTAATAATTTAAAGCTCACCCCTTTTCATATCAACCAGTGTCATGGTTGCATTAATAGTCTTTGCTCTTCTGCTGGCAGTCTTTTCTCCGGTGCAGGAGGCAGCCTGGGAGGAGCTGCCGGGGAGGATCATAACAACCACTGACTCCCACTGCAAGAGCTGCTTCCAGAAGTCAGATGAAATGAAAGTAGAGAAAGGAGGAGTGATGCAGAGAAGCACAAAATGAGTGAATATCACTGAAGATTGATCCATATCACAATGAGACAGCCCAGCGGAGACATTCACATTGTAATTTATAATGGGCTGAGACAATTAAAACAGAGCTCTGGGTTATCTCAGGGTCAAAAGAAAATGTATTCATAGTCCCTCATCAAGGAGTCAGGGGACGTGGGTCTCCAAAAAAGGACAGAGCCACTTTTCTTGACAAGTTCCTATTTTGCAATGGAGATTTTTTTAAATGATCTTATTAAATTTCTAAAAGACTAAAGTCCTTTTAATGCCGTCAGGGTGAATAAAAACAAATCAAATACACACATGCCTGTGACCTGATGCAGCATAGCATAGCTTCCAGGTTTTTAAATCCGATACAAGATTCAGCCTGCAAGCCCCCGGAGAAATTTAATCACGCTTAAACTATGTGTACGGAGGGGTGGCATCAGTGTAAAGTGAATCAAAATGTCAAGAGGATTCAAGCAATGAATGAACCACATTCCCAAAGATGCATTCAAGCTGCCTCACCTCGCCCCCACACATAGAGGTGGTGTAAATTAAACTCTTTGGCAGGATAGTTTTCCACTACATGCTGATAAAAATACATACAAACATATTGTGCATATATAAGCTATATAAATATATATATATATATATATATGCACCCTGAATTTAACTGATGTGTCAAACCCTCATCTTTCTGCCCAGGAGCCAAGACTCTAATGTGCTTACATGACTCATAAAACCCACTTTTATGAAATATTACTGGCATCCTTAGGCACAGAAGTTCATCCTTAAAAAAAAAGAATACATATTGATAAATAAAAATCAAATTACCTCTACATAAAAGTGAAATTATTCCATGTATATTATCCCCCTCCATCCTTACTAACTTAAAATGTCATTTAAAAAAGCTGGTTCTTCTTTATTTTATTTAAAAAGACATTAAACAATTTTAATCATGTGAATTTTTCTTTATATTTTTAGGATCATCTCCAACTTATAAAAAGTGTTTTAAATAATAGTTACTTAAACATTTTTACTTGGTTTTAAAGGTGACAAAATCTATGATAAATGACAGAAAAGTCCTGTATACTGATAAAAAAAAATACATATATATATATATATGTGTGTGTGTGTGTGTGTGTGTGTCTGAATAGACAAATAACTCTGTGTGAAGTAAGAACTTGGTGTGTTTTAAAAGTACAGTACCAACTTTGTTAGACATGTGTAAGTTTGTTTGTTTGTTATATATAAATGTCCACATATATATAAATATATGTATGTATGTGTGTGTATGCCAGAGTTGGTCAGGAGGCTTTTTTTCACCTGCAGTCCCTAAACAGATGTTAAAAGTCACCCTAAAAACAAGTAAAATTACGTAAAAAGTACCAACAAAGTGTACTTACTACAGCCTTTTAAGTAACATTAAAAGGCACACAGAAGAAGATGAAAACATGATTATGTCTGGAAGAGTTTTGGCATCTGCTCTATCTTGTCACCTTTTATGGTACATCAAGACTTGCTTAGTGATTACACAATGTCATGAGGCCTGCTGAAATGTCATACTATATTCAGGGCATTTATCCACCATTTGCAGAACAACTGCAGAAGGTCACACTAGTCAGGGCAGACACAATAATTATATTTTGAGGTATCTCAGTTCCCTACACTGGCTAACATACAACATTATACCGTGGGAAAAAACCTGCAGTGGTAACGTCAGAGTTTCATAACTTAATAAATTAAAGGAATCCATCACACCATTTTCCATTTAATTTCCTGGCTTCTGCTGGGAATATAACACAGATGGGACATTTCACCTGGGTAATTTAAACGAGCTAGATCATTTTTGCACGGAAGTGGTGAAAATTTTTAAGTGCAGATTTGCCGAGCTAAAAGGCTCAAGTATGTTTCTGCATGTATAAATGTTTTTACAAGCCAGCAAAGCAAAGTCTCCACACAGTACTTTTACACCTCATTCATGTTTTCAGCTCAACAACAGTCATGAAAAGCAGTCAGTTTTTTCCAAGTATTTAAAGATAATTAATTAAAGATAATAAAGATAATTATTAAAGATAATGTATAAAAAAAGGTTTAATTACATCATGCCAGCATGTGATGATAGCCACAGAGATAGGGTGACTCTTTTAGATCTACCTTTAGATCATTATGTTTTAAGTCATCATAGACAGAGATGAATATGTACTTTCACCTCATATATCAGAGGATATATACACACATATATCTTTTATGGATTCTTGATGGTGCTAGATCTATAAAAACATCCTCCTATTAACATAATAATGGTTGCATTTGAGCAGATGTCCAAACATAAAAGTATTGTTGGCTAATCTGTACCAACATCTCCTATGTCAAAGAAAACTTTTACATCAGGTCAAGAGATGCTGCCTAAAGACCTGTTAACATTCTGGGTAAATCATCGCCCCCTGTGGTGCTTGATCAAAACGCGAAGCCTCTCTTTCTTTCTTTCTTCTGCTTAAAGACGTGTTTGATGGACAACCGAGACATGAATAATGGCAACCAAGTGAGTGGAATATTTCAAACGCAGCACAGAAATTAGGCTCTTTTGGTAATAAAGGTGAAGCATTCAGTAATTCAAAGAAGATTAAAAAATAAGCAGCTGGGATTTGGGGATATAATAGAACAAGTACAAAAAGAAAGAGCAGAGAAAGGCCACATTTAGAGCATCAGACATGTAGCAAACTCTCCCAGGAAAAAAACTGACTGGTCATGCGATTGGAATTACTTGAGCAGGATGAAGTAGAAAGATGGGTAAGGGTAGCTCCTGAGGTTAAACAATCTGCAGATGGATTGTGAAACAAGATATAGAGAAAAAAAACATGCATAATTTCTAAACATCCTTCTATGATCTTCTCCCCTGATCACCAAAAAAGAAATGCAGTCTGTAGAAAGGTGAGATCTCCTGTAAGGTATAATAAGCCAAAGTAAATCTAAAATCATGTGCAAACACATTTATCATGTGATGTGGAAAAAAAGAAGAAGAAAAAAACAGTCAAGGATTTTCTGAGCTGGGGTACTTGCAGAGAGGTATTGGTGGGAAGAGATTAACACATGGAATTAGGTTTGAGGAAACGGTTGATAAGCGCAGGGTATAGCAAGTTCTACCATAGCTGGTGCAGATAAAACACACAATGGATGGTTTTTAGTCTGTGGAGCTCAAAATCTCTCATGAGGCTACCGCAGATGAGACAAGTAAAAAGAGATGCTACAGTCAGAAAGTTCCAGTGTGATAAGTTGAAACGAATGGAGGAAGGTTAATCATGGTGTTACACAACTGAAATCACAAAATTGCCCATTTTTACGGTTTGGATGCAGAAAACAGACGCTGCAGAGTGGAGGGAAAGTTTTTTATCTCACTTATTGCTCAAAAAAACTGAACAACTGGACGTTAATAACACAAATGCAGTGAGAAACAAACTTCTTTAATATATATCAGTTGTAATTCTCCATCTATAAATCTATAAAAAAGGGTTAAATAAACTAAACTAATTGCATTATTCATATCCCCGTTATTCCAGCGTGAGGTTGTAGAAGAAGCTATGCAAGAGATGGACAGATATTTCTGTTCTGCATCCGTCATCATTTAGTTTTGATTATTGTATAACAACTTAAATTTAATAAACTTACATGTCATTTTTATCCCTGCTCTTTTTTAAGCATTTCTATGTTTTGCAAACATTCAGATATTCAGATCTTATATAATCTTATTGATGGAGGTTTGATCTTTGCACAATCACATCACAAATAAAACAAGTTTCTGGTTCTTTCTGGATACTCTGACTTTCATTAAGTCAAACATCAGCTGTGTTAAAATATGGTTTTTTCATTGATGCAAATAGTTAATTTAAAAATTAAAATAATAGTTGGGTTTTTTTCAAGCATGGTGGCACAATATTGTACAATTTTGTTGTTGTTGTTGTTTTGTTTTGTATTATCTATAAAAAAAAAAAAAGGAAAAAAAAGAAAGGAAAATGGAAAAATAGAGATCATCATCATCAAAGTTATTTTTGTTCTTTGTCTCTATGTTGACCCTGTAATGGACTACAGACAAGTGCAAGCTGTGTGCCACCTTTCATCTAATGACACTTAATAGGCTCCGGCCCACTAAATTGTATTTAGGAGGTAAAGAAAATGCCTGTATGTGTGTGTATGAAGTAAAGGTAAAGTTGCACACACCATGCATGTGTTTTTAGGAGGGAAAAATGTTTTTGCTTCTTCCTGGCTCTGCTGTTGTGAGATTAAATCAGTAGAAGGGTCTCTGGTTATCAACCTACCTGCATGCACTCAGTGCCACAGGAGAGAGGGAGAGGGTGCCAGTATGAACTGAGATCACCAACAATGTGTGTGTGCACCTGTGTGTAAGTGTATTTACACACGTTGCCAGAATTATCAGCCCCCTTGTGCAGGGGTCATTTTACACAGTTTTCATTGTTAAAATTATTTCTTTCTGGAACTTTGTAAGTTAAAGGAAAAACCTGAGATACCTGAGCCCCGGCTCACCATTTTTTTGTGTTAACTTATTTTTTCTAAACTCCTCAGTTGTGACAGTGCAGACGATTCTGCAGATGTTAGCTTATGCAGTGCTTTTG
>JBAMIG010000012.1:6418471-6428970 GCA_037177335.1 Kiunga ballochi
AATTTGTGTTGTTTAAAAATCTGAGATAAAAGCAGAAGCTCCATGTTAACTTTTCAGGAACATTTTCTGGGACTGCCATCCTAACACCTATTCAGTGTCAGTAAATCCAGTAAATATTACTGGAGCATTTCTTGAAGACTCAACTTATTATCTTAAAACACTGCTGATATGCCTGACAAGTAAACCCTTACACCTATTTTGTACTGTTCTGCAACTCATATTTAGTCATTTAGCTCTTTTATTCTTTTATGTAACTTCAGATGAAACCTTTGATTAGGTGACTGACAGGAAACTCAGTATAACATAAGGTTTGACTAAATGTAATAACATTATTATACATCTTCCTGTGAATTTCAGACTAATCATTTGCTGATTTTAAGTTGATTAAAATGAGATTCAATTTATTTTACTATATCATTTAAAGAAACTTTATATATTAGAGTTACCCTTAAATATCTGGAAATGTATGCATTTTTATTATTCTATATTCTATTGTGCATGCTTTGTGCACATCAACTCTCGCAGCTCCACTGTAAACTGAACATTTTCATTTCGAAGTAACATCGATGTGTTTGCACGTTTACCACAGATGACCTGACATCAACCACGATCCCTTGAGGAAGAATGAATGACAAAAATGGGATTCTTCCCATCTCCGCCCTCAGAGGACAGCGCTGATGGGCAATGAAGAGGAATCTGTCAGTTTGCCTGATGTTCCTGCACACCCTCCACTTCTGTCCCTCTGCAGAGTCAGCTCCTCAAGACTCCTCTCTGTCACAAAGCTGACAAGCTGAGCGAAGGAAGCTATTCTCCAGCTCCGCCCAGAGGTGACATGGCTGTGGAGAAGCCCCCTGAACCTAGCAGCACTCTGTCAAGTCTCAGTGGAACCAAAGCCACCAGCACACACTTGAGTGTTAATGTGGTGAAACTTGAGATGCCAGGCGCAACACACACAGCAAGCTACCCGACCAGTTCACCCACGCATCTGTAAGCACACACACAAAGACCTTGTCACTCAAGCCAACAGGGTATGTGATCTGACACAAGTTGGATGGTGCTTATGTAACACTCAATTTGTTTCAAAGGTGTAATTGGATGTCTGTTTGGGTCTGGTGGAAGAGGCTCTTGGCGCCAGCAATATCAAAGCCGACATTTAACAGAGTCTGACAAAATAACACAAAGATCTTTTTAGGATGGGAAACAAAAAAACAAACAAACAAAAACGCACACAAATAACTCAGACCTGATTTTATTTTATTCACATGCAAAACATACATATCTGTTACACTCTGTAAAAAAATGTAAATGCAGAGATGGAGGAAGAAGTACTTTTCTCCCAGTTTATTTCAATGTGCAGCTCATCTTTCCTTGTTAATGCAAATATAAAAAGAAATTCTGTAAGATAAATTGCTTTCAATGGGAAATAGCACATTAATTCAAAAACACATAAATTCAAAATAGATGCTAATGATTGTTTTTTTTTTTAAGTATCCCAAAAGGACTCCTCAGTTTCACAGCTGACATAAGGGCATGCACCTTCTTGCACGTGGAAACCCTGAACTTATGTGTAACATATACTGGTACATACTATGTAAACAGATCCCAAGGCATTATGGTTAGCCCTATACTTCTACATTCACTGTAAACAAAAGGCAGCTGTTTTGCTACATATTGAGGCTTCATTGTGGTAAAAAGCTGAATGTCTTTCACAGATTATAAATGCTCCTTTAGTTCAGGATGGCAGAGAAATGATCTGTATTTGCTGCATAAAAAGGCAACATAAAGGTGGAATTATTAGCATTAAGTTTAAATGAATGGTCAGCTTTTAAAAAGAAGGTAGTGAAAGAATATAATGTTTTGATTCATGTAACTACTGAATATAAAACATTTTATTCAGAGTAGAGTTAGTAGTTTATTTTCCCTTGAATGTCTCAACTCACAAGTAGGTCGCACCAGTCTTACGTGATATATTAGCTATTCTAAACTCCACAAAAACAGTCTTATTACATCCACAGTGGGATATGAGCAGCAGAGTTTCTGTCTCCTTTTTAGTCTGCCTTTATTCTCTAACATTAATAAATCCCACATGCAAGCTCATATTCCTGGAGAATGTGAAGCATCTGGCATTCACGCTCAGCATAAACACACACTCATGTTGCTCGTTTGATGAATGTCGGATTTAGTGCAGAAAAAAAGGCAACATTGTGCATCCGCAAGGCTCCTGGAGTTACTGCAGGTCAAGGCAGTGTTTGTTTTTCTGCTCTTAGTGTGTGTAAGGCATTCCCAACAAGTGCAGTCTACGCTCCTGCCGTGTTGTGAGGACCACTGAAGAGGACTGTAGACTGGAGCGTGTCCTGGTACTCCAGATTCCTCGCTGCTTACAGGTCTGTAGTTTAAAGTTCCTCAAAGAAGGCCACCCGGGACTTGGTGCTTTGCAGAGTTAGCTGTGGAGGAGAAGATAGTAGAGTTATGCTGAAGTTTATAGAAGATATATCAGCAGAGTTTTCTACCAGTCTTTCTGTTTGAGTAGAGCTGCTCTCTACAAGATCCTTGACTCTGCAACTGCAGGAAAACAGGATCTTAGATGGACAACAATCTTACTGGATGAAAAAATACAAACAGAATCCACATTTTTATCACTTTCCAGATGTCAGCTGTCAGTTGAGTGTGTGTGAGTGTGTGTGTGTGTGTGTGTGTGTGTGCATGTGAACATGGCTGCAACTGCAGCATCCTTTATTGTATCATGGCAAACTGAGGAACTGGCTGCATCATCTGAGTCAATGGTGTCAGAATTTAGCAACGTTTCGCGACTCGTCTCAAACATGACATTTAAAAGAGGAAACACTGTGTTTTTATTCACTTCATGCTTTGTTGCTTTCCTAATGGATTAGTGGCAAAGAAGCAGCTCAAGTTGTTTATTTGAGTAAAAGAAGCAGATAATATCAAATTATACATGTGATCTTTTATTGTCTGCATCTAAATTTTGCATTTAAAAATTTAATTCTCTCAGCACTCTCAGCTCTTATCCCAGAAAGATGCAAGTCCACAGGTCTGGGTTGATGAGTTAACTTCCATTGTCTGGAATGTGGTATCAGAGGAAACACAGTAATGATGCATTGCTGCTGCACATGATTTACCCAAAACATCCTAAAAATACTATTAACCTCTCCTTTCCCCTTGGTGGCACTGAGACTGTAACTGTATTTTGCACCCACAGAACTCTTTACACCTGGATGACGGTGGTCTGGTTCCACAGATAGTGCGGTCCGTACTGCGGGTGCAGGGCTCCAGCTACTTTGCTGGTGTTGCTCGCCTACAGTGTGGGAGCAAACTGACTATAAACCCAGAGAGTAGAGCCTAGTGGATTAGATGTAGCACATTTCAGATAGCTCTCTGCCTCTGATGGAGCTAATACCAGCAAGATTCCTGCATAAAATAGATCAGTGATGTTTTGTCCACCATTTTGGTGAAACTGTCTACATTTGACACTTTTCCACCTGTAAACTTTCTTCGAAAAAGGGTCTAAATAGCACAAAAAACTTGCCACAATAAGCTGAAAGTAGAAGTAAAAGAGAGAAAACAAACTGCAGTCTGCATCTTTTTTAGATGCATTGCACTGTGCTTTGGTCTCAGACATGGTTTCCTATCTTAGGTTTGGTGTAAATGAACTTTAAACTACTCCTCAGTAAATGTGCATGCAGCCATCTTACAAAGGGATGGATGGAGACCTGCAGGTCCTCATACTGTCGGCCGTATCTACACCATTGTTCTGAAAATGTTTGTACTGCTTTAAATAGCAGTAAACCGTCATGAATGTTGACCGTATGATTAGTAAAACAAAACAAAAAAAAACAGCCTAAATCGGGTCGAGGACAGTTGATTTTCTCATCTGCAGATGGTGTCATCTACCTTTGCCCTGTTTTATTAAAACCCTGCAGCCAACAACCTTTTTACATGAATTCTCACCATCACACCTGTTCACACAGTACCCAGTTCATCCAGCTGACTGGATCATTGCTCCCATAAAATATAAACTACCCTGTATACCCAAACCAAAATCACATCACCTGGATAGGTTTCAGCAGAGGTTCGTTGTTCTGGCTGTTCTCTGGATATCCCTGCACTGCCTCAGAGAATGAAAAACTATTGATTAACTTAACCTTTTCTGCGATGATCATGAGCTACTGGAGTCGAGTACAGATCTAAGTGGGAAGTTGAAATACTTGTCTGCAGAAAGTTACAGAAAAAAACTCCAATTTTTCAGGAAAATCTAATCTTGCACCAGTTGGATTCGCTTCTAATTTTTCAACAAAGGCTGAACACAGAACAAGCTTCTTGTCATTTCATCTTGACATTTTAATGACTTTCTAAAGATCTTCTCTGGATGTTGGCTGCTTTTTGTTCCAGTCTCTGTAAAATGACCCCACACTGTGTCAGTAACGTTAAGGTCTGGGTGTTTGGGAGGATTCACCCTGTTTCCACTGATTCTCAGTCCAGCTCCTGTGTCATTTTACATATTCCATTTTTTTTACCTCCATCTCCCTTCTTTATGTATGAGGAGCCACCTAACAGCTAATATAGCATCCATCTTGCATCCTACCCGTACTCTGAGATCTCCCCTGTTAGCAAATGTTTTTCTGATGTTAGCCCTTAATTTATATTTTGCTCTGTCCCTTTCTCTCTTTTCTTTGGTCACTTCCTCCAATAATGTTCTTCTGTATCTGCCCTGCTATCAACGCTGTAGATATCCAGCTACACGGTGCGTAAAGTGGCTCAGTCCGGGATGTCGACCTCTGCATGCTGCAGAGGAATAACGGGTTCCAAAATGTTACTGCCATCAAAACAAAAGAAAAAAAGATGTTCCTCTGGAAGTCGTCAGGTAAAAGATTGGGTATTAAAATGAAAGGAGAAAGAAGTAAATGTTGTAAAAAACCAAATGCAAACCTGAGGAAACGTCTGAGAGCTACTGCATAAGGCTGCTTTAAAGATAACAAGAGAGTCTGGCTCCTAGAAAGCAAATATTGAGAAATATGGGGTAGCTGAGGACAGGAGTGAGCTCTCCTCACAGGTCCAGCTCTAACAGAGCAGAACCCGTGCCCTGAGAGAAGAGCAAAGTGCACTGGGCTGTGATATGAGGATGTTCATTAATCATAAAGAGTAGAGAGGGCCTGTTGCAGAAAACTGTAGGAATGCAGCTCTTCCTGATGCTTTTGGCTTAATCATATGTGCTGTGATCAACATTACCACAGCCTCCCCCCTCCCCCCAAATGACCCCACCACCAGTCATCAACCCCTCAGTGCATTCTCAACCTTTCTCAATGACCTTTCAACCTTTTAAACTCTATTCTTTGATCAGTTTTCCTAAATTCACCTCTTTTAGCACAGCTTACAGGATATAAGGAGCTCATTCAGAGATGAGATGAGAGAGCAGTAGGACATGTTATGGTTCCTTACTCTGTTTCTACCCCTCCATATATCTCTGCAAAGCTCTGGTGCCCATCCCAAACGCCCTCTCTAATAAGATGACTGCAGGCTGCCTTTTGTTCATTTACACTGACACTTTTAACCCAGCTCTTTCTTTTAGATAACACAAGTGCCCCCCATCAATCTAGATGACTAATGATCAAGGAAAAATCAATTAGTGCTGCCTTAACAAGTACGTTTCACCCCCAGAGACAAACAGGATGAGGGATGGACATTTTTGTTTTACAATGTAATAGAAAGATCACAAAAAAATGTACACATGGTTCTTTTAATGAAACGTGGCAGATACTGGAGGAGGAAGATGAAGGAGAACGAGTCAGATCTGGTGGTCCATCAGAGGAGGGTGAAAATAGAATTTGCTTTTGATTGAGATGTCTCTGACCAATCAATTATGAAATATCCCCAAAGCTGAAAGATTCACATTGTTTCTTTTAATTCATTACTTAATCGGGCACTGAGAGAGATGGAGCACCCAACGCTGCACAGATTTATCTCTCATTTGTTGTAAAAAGCTTTTACATTTTAATAAAATGAAGATCTCGCCCTAACAGGCGCCTTTAAGGCTAAAACACTAACAGAGAAGAAGAATCAATCAAATGATCACATGATCACTAATGACACAAAGGAGTGGTACAAGAGAAAACTATCAAATAGTGAGTTAACAGTACTAAAAAAGACATCTGCACTAAAAATGATGATGCACGATAAATATACTACCAGTCAAAAGTCTGGACACACTTTCCCATTGGACATAATGGAAAAGTATGACTGGTTCTGAAACTTCATTTAATTTTTGAAGTGATTCAAATTTCCAAGAAAGAAGAATGATATTGTAATTTATGTCCTGTGGCGTACTTTATTTCTCCCAATTTGATATTTTTTAAGTTTGTGTTTTACTACATAACTTTTTTTTTTCCAAAGAGCCCAGCCATCATGTCCATGTGGGACCATAAGGGTTAAATCTGGGCTGAAAGGTTCCCACATGGATGTGCACACACGTCCCATGGTAGCCTCATCTATGTTTGACCATATTAGTTTCAAGTTGCTCCAGACTGGGTTGATGCTGCGGCTCATATTGGGGCCCATTTCACCAGCCTGCATTTCTTTAAAAGGATTTTTTTTTTAAAGGAGGCGGGGGGAGGGGAGGGGGCTGTCTATTAGCAAGCTCTTTATACAGCTTGTTGCATTTTTTTTAAAGTAATATTTTTATTTTTAACATGTGTCGGTCTCTCCTGTAAGTCGTTTTTTCCTACAAACATCTCCTGAACAGCTTCCTGCTGCAGATAAAACACTTGGCTAGAGAGTTTGATAAAGGCTACTTATGTTTTCTGACTACATCTTTTTTTTTTTTTTGCAATGCTTTAACAAATATTCCTTGAACAACTTTGGTGATTCGGTTGGTCTTGTAGCCTCTGGGGACTTTCTGGTGGAGGTCACACGTATACACGGCACCATAATGAATCTCCTCTTGCTTTTCTTGTTCGTCTGGTTCACATACAGTGAGAAATTGTATATTTACAGGAACAGCATTTAAATGATTCATATGAGTACATTTTGAAACATCCCCCCATCAGACCCACTGAAATACATTTTCAGTTTAAGTCTTGTCACAATAATTTGGCATATTTCTGTATTTTCTCCTTGTTTCTCTTCCAACTGCTTGTTATGTGCAGATAAATTGTGTGATATTCTTACCAAAGCAGGCGGGCTTTCTCCTGCTGCCAACCCCAGATTTCCTGCTCATAAACACTTTGTTTTTTGCTTCTTCGCAGAGACGGTTGTGCTTATGTGTGTGCGTTTGTGTGAACCCTTGGAACGTGAAGCTTTTCTTTCATTGAAGAGCACACCTTCTTTGGTTGAGTTTAAGATCAAAGTTTGGGCAAAATTAGAAGGTTTTAAATGTCTTATTTTATTTCAATGTTTTTTTTTTTCTTTTTCCAGTTTTACTGAGTTTGTTTTGAAGTTCTGCCCCAGTGTGACTCGGCATCAGATCGCACATTAAACCTTTACAGAAAAGTAAAATACACCTGACTGCATTCCTCCACTGTGCTGATTACACTGGTTATGCATCAGGACTCCATTTTGACAGAAACATTCTTAAATAATCAATATTTTCTCCTCAGTTTCAGAAGAATTTAGGTCACATCCGTGGTTTTCTATTCTTGAAACTGAACTTATATTTATTCAAATTTCTGTTCTGCAAATAAGAGCTCCTGTCATGTAAACACCATGAGCACAAACATATTTAAACAACGGTTTGGATGATCTGCAACGTGTTCAAAGTATTTTTTTTTTGTTAGGCATGATGGTGAATGCTTATGACTCTGTGATACTCTGTAGCTACCTTTTTAAAGTTGCTGTGCTTGCTGGTCCCCTGCTCTGTGTTCTGGTTGTGAATGATGTCCAAAGGGGTCTCCCTCTCTTTCAGCTTCAAACTCTCAATCTCTGTCTTCAGTTCATTCAGCTGCTCCTGCAGATGTTTGCTCTTCTCCATGTACTCAACTCTAGACAAATAGCAGATAAATAGTGAGTTGTATATAAAAATTTAAAAAAATAAAACTGCAGAAAAACAAAAGGCAATAATAAAAAGAAATATAGAAAATTAGAAAAAGTAGAATACACTGTTATTAACCAGCATGTATGTTTGTGTTTTTATTTGGGAGGGACATGTGAACAGGCTAATATTGCATTTATGAATTTATGAATACACATATTTGATTTTCTCTGCTACGTCTGTTGCTCAGTGCCTCTGAATGCACATCGGTCACAGGAAGGGGATACTAGGTTGGGATGGGGTTTATTGCAGATCTGAAACATTAGGAGCATTTAGGTCACATTGGTTACATAACTACACATATATTTTTGTTTTTCAAGATTGTTGCTTCTTACAAACTAGAAAGAGACCTGGGCTCTGAAAACTCACACCACATGCATTTGTTCCATGGAATTACCACAGAAAGTGTAAAAGCCAAAATTGTTCTTTTAAATAGCATTTCTAAGTAAAACCTGAGATACTTATCCTGATTTATGCCTGTCTCTGCAGGAAACACATCTGAAGGTTAGAAATGGAATCAGATTTTCTCCTTCTTTTATTTTTTGTAAAAGAAGACAGGTTCACACAAAAATCCTGAAATTCTCATTCATTTTAAATTCTTTATATTTGATTTTATTACAAATTGAGATTTAATATAAATACAAAAACTATGAAAATGGACTGTTGTTAAATAATAAGCTTATTTGTCTAAAGAAACTAAAATTTACTGAATTTAAATAAAATACTTTATATTTATAAGTAAATAATGCACAATGCAGTTATAATTACCTGCTAATATGATGCTATCAGTTACAATTAAAATCCCAATCATTAGTAAAAACATCTTTGAATGAAATGTTTTACATTTTATGATTTTGTTTTTAAAAAACTCATCAAAACCCTGTGTACCAGTAAAAACCATAAATAAGATCCTCCACAAGAACCGTGAAGTAACCAACAAGTTGTTTTCTTGTGGTGCTGCTAAACCTAATTTATTACATAACTTCACCACCTAATTATATAACAGCTAAGAGGTAAAGTCATTTATTCAAGTCTATTGCAAGAGTCAGCCTCGACTGAATGTATTTCTTTCTGTTCGCAACCATTGACCCAAAGAGATATTGAGATAAATTGCCTGAATGCAGGCAACAACATCGGTGGCAGCTAAAGCATGCTGAACTATAGCCCTCCATTGCAACACCACATTGAATTACACATACAGATCATTAATTATCTCTCTCTGTCATATATCATATGTAAAGGGTAAAATATGCCAATTAGACTGGACAAAACCAAAAATGATAAGAAATATGGACAAAGCACAACTGGAAACTTACTTTTCCTTCTCAATCTCCATGGAGAGGCGTTTCATGTCAGTATCTTTAAAGTCAAAGCTGAGGTTCTCTCTGCTGCAGCTAAAATCTTGAGGCAGGCTGTCAGTTGGCAATGCAGGGGACTACGATGGAAGAAAGGATTTAAGATGCATGCATCTTTGAGTGTTCAGTGAAAGAAAAAAAGAGATTTAAGGAAAGAAAGATTCTGCAAATATGGCAGAAAAACAAGTGATAGAAGAAAAAGAACAGGAAGAAGTAACAAAAACCTTGAGAAATACAGGGGAAAATGTCTGCAAAATGTCAAGGAATAGTACAATTATATGGTTCAAAGGGAACAAAGTAAATGGAAGCTTTTCATAGAATCAGACCATAAAAATGCAGATTTAACCTGAAATGTATTGACATGTTTTTTATGTGACCTAAGGAATCAGCTGCATAGGAAGACTACAAAGTATAAATGTAAATCTAATACTCTGTATATAAATCCAAACTACAGGATGGAAACATTCAACGTATATTTTGTCGTTGCATAGATGGGTGCTTGACCAAAGCTGACATGGGAAAATATTAAGGCTACAGACTTTTCATTTGAGACTTGTACAAGTTTTAGTAAAGTCCGAGCAGCAGCTAATCTTTTGTACGTAAATGTAAATATGCAAGTCTCTTTATTCATTAGTGACTCAGAGTTTTGCACCTCGAAGATGAACATCTAAATGGGGCAGCTGTAGCTCAGCATTTGACTGGAAGGTTGGGAGTTCAATTTCAGGCTTCCCCTGACTGCATGCTGAAGTGTCCAGGGACCCCGACTAGCCCCTCGATGTGCTTATCGTGTGTGTGTGTGTGTGTGTGTGTGAGACTATATACCGTAAAGCGCTTTGAGTGCTTGATAAGACTGGAAAAGCACTATATAAGTCTAAGTCCATCCATCTTAATATGTTAATGTGTTTGTGTGTACAAGTGTGCAAACAGATGAATGAGGTACTACAACTGTATGTGTCAGTGTATGTACAGGAGGATATCTGTGTTTGTTATTGGGAGTCCAGATAAAACTGTCAAATTAATTAAGTTGTGCAGCAATCAATTGGCGAAACAGCTAGTGCTCACTAATTTTATGTTGCTTGGTTACTCCACAATTATTACTTATGAGT
>JBAMIG010000012.1:6447471-6458615 GCA_037177335.1 Kiunga ballochi
TGTGCATGTGTCTGTTTGTGCAAGGTCTCTGAAATGTGTAGGCTTGAAAGTCTGTGTGTGTGTGTGTGTGTGTGTGTATGTGTGTGTGTGTGTGTATGTTTGGATCAGTGATCATTTCTGATAAGCACTAATCCAGCTGTCATGCCTGTGACACTATCAGAACAGGGGCCGCCTCCTGACATTATGGGAATTAATGAGAGCAAAGTAATAAGAAGACAGGTGATGTGGTGCGCTAAGCATTTCTATTCTTTTAGTAACCGTGCATTGCTTTGAGTCAAGTAAACTGCTATCTAAATACATAGAGCTTCAGAGATAAATACAATGGCAACCTCTATACACATGATGTAAAGAAAACCACATCAAAATCTTAACTAAAGCAGCACAATAGGCCTGATATGATGGGACTGTTATGAAGGACAAGCATCTCATGAGGAATATGTCATTAACTGGGCCAATAACTGATCCTTTAAAGTCTAATTGGTATCTGATAAATGTGGCTGATGTTATTAGAGGATGAGAGCAGAACAACTAATCTTACCTCTTACTACCTGCATGGTGCAGCATGGTGTGCAGGAACTCCCCTGAGAGTATTAAGTGGATGGAAAGGGCAGTGGTAATATGTTGTGAACTGATTCCACATGGCTGCACAAAATAAAAGCAGGACAATAGAAAATGTGTTTTACAGAGTTTTTGTTCAACAACTCTGTAAACGGGTGCCCCCTGTTGACACTGCATCAGAGTTAAAGCTACGGCTGACCCGTGTGGGTGTGCAGAGCTGAAACGGATCATCTTAAACACACAGCATCTTAAAGGTTTTAAGTGATGAAGATAAATTGTCATATCACATCTTTTATTGCATCAATTCTAAAACGCACCATTTTTCCTATTTCAGCAGGAAAATCCTTTTCAGGCTTTTCTTGTTTAACGTTTTAAATAAAGCATCACTGTGGGGAAAAAGGGGGGAAATGGGCCTGCCTACTGGTCAGGCGGTAATCCCAAACCTCTTCTAAAGAAACATGTCGCATTTCATGTGAATCTCAGGAGAAACAATACCGGGTCTTACAGTAAAACTGTTTTGTCTGTGCATCTTTAAGGGTCCAAAAAATTTGGATTTTCTCCACAGTCCAGTTTACAAAAGGTCTGTGCACACTTCTGCAGGTGTCTGCAAAATGTGTAACCATGCAAAGTGTAATCAAAAGGCAGGGAATGGTTTTATCTGCAACTTTAAGATTCCCAATCACATCCTGATCGAGGAATTAATCAGTGAGAACAAACCAGCCACATTAATCGAACTTCAAATTGTTATTTTCATTTGGAAAAAGGTGTTTAGATGCTCATTTTTCACCTGCTTAAAGCAGAATTAAACTTTTATTCAAACTCTCATATAAATGTGACCATGCTAAAATACTTACACAAAACTTTTCTCATCTTTGTAACACACTAAGAATCTCAGTGTTTGTTTAGACAACGGGGATGATATGTTTGCAGTTCAAATGCATTTGCAGCCGTCCACACAGCATATAGATGCAGAAACAAAGAGACTGTTTGAAAATAGCCAAGATACTGAATATTTTTAGGTGTATATAACATTGTATAAAAAAGGTATGATAGTATAATACACACACATCAAATACACCGGAAGATGGAAAAGCTAAATATCTCAAGAGTCAATCGAAAGAATTAAATATTTCATGCTTTTCTTGAGCATTTGAAATGATTAGATCATATATTCAGAATCTACTTGCAATGAAAATATTCTAAAGGATTATCATGTTTCGTTACCTGCAGGATGAAGAGATGCTGGGTGATGTTTTGGACCAGCTCCTCTTCTGCATTTTCAGGGTAAAACTTAGCCAGGAAGTGAAAGGTGATTGGCTCTTCCTTTGGCACTTCCTGATCCAGAACCTGCAATAAATAAATAAATAAATAAATAAAAAGGCGTCGCTTCCTAAATCTACACTGACAGTGTTCACATGAAATAAAAAAAGGGACTTCACCTTTTTTTCCATCTTGAGCCAAGCCACAGAGTCCTTTATAAAGTACTGAAGCCCAAAGAACCACGTCTCCCTCAGGCCCAGAGTCCGGCACACCAGATCAAAAAGGTCTTTTCCTTTCCACTTGACCTGAAATAAACCAAACTCTCAGCCTTTAGTATATTTTTTTGCAGACTAAATATCACTACAATGTGTTCAACATTACAAGTGTACAAGAAATCTAATAATAAGGAGTAAGTGAAAACTTTTTCTAACATTATCTGAAATTATGGACCCAAGCTTGTGATTTGATCCAGGCATTTAAAAAGATTCCCTCTTTCAGCCTCTGAGCTGATTCTAGTTGCAAACTAAGATCAAGCACTTTTAAGATCTGTATGTGTAAAATAAGTAAAAAAAAAAAGAAAAGAAAAAGAAAACAAACAAAAGAAATAAGTATAATAATTTTTTTAATGTGCTACAGCAATAGAAAATGTTTATCACAAGACTGAGTGAACATTTCAGACTTAAAAGTACTTTTAAATCCCATTTATTAAACTCAAAAGTGATATGATCAACACCCAACACACACCACAGTGTAATGCTAGTTGCTTTACACTACAGTGTGTATTTACAGAAACCAGCTGCTAACCTTGGTGGGGTTCCTCCCTTTTAAATACAGGGATGGTGCTTTCAAGTTATATTGGTGTTTTTAGTTCCAATATAGTACCAAACACTGTAATGACACAGTAAAAGCACTGAGAGAGGAGCAAAGGTATCAATTATGTAGAAATAGACCAAAATCAGTGTTTTAGCTAAATATCATTCAGCATATTCTGACTTTTAGAAGTTATAAACATTTATAAATATTTCACTTTTTGTACTTACAGGTTAACATAAAAAGATCAAGTCAAACACATTGGGCAAAGTTTTTTGTTTTGCTTCCATCTAGTGTTGGAAAAGTTTCATGCATTAGAGGAAGTCCTCGCGCCCATATCTATTGATGAGCTCACAATAAAAATGTAGTTTAGTTACAGATAAAAAACAAACTGTGATGGATGTTATTAAACCACTGTCAAAGTGTGCATGAAGTGTGTCGTGAGCTGAATCCAGCTTAGTTTGTCAAACCCACCTCGCAGCTGAACTCCATGTCTGACTCCATCGTGCAGATCCTCACATTAAAGTTCCTGCTTTGTTTTCTCATCAGAGAGTTTAATCCCATTTTAGCTGCTAAGGAACTTGCCATGATTACCGAACAAATAAGTACACTATTCAGTTCATTCAAGTCGAAACCACCTGTCCTACAAATAGACTATACTTTCAGAACATTTCTCTGCTTTTTCTACTTCATGACTGTAAAAACTGATGTCACTTGGCATCGTTGTCGACAAAGAAGTCCAGATCAGTCCAGATGTGCAACTTTTCAGCTCGTTCTGCGGTCGATTTGTAAGCCTTGTAATTAAAGTCTTTCAGGCTTTGGCATGTCAATTATGCATTAACGCTTAAAATATCCTATATTTCTGGTTATTTGTTATCTTATCTCGTTGTCGTTGCCAAAGAAACCCCGTATTGATACATTTAGTCTAAGAAAATACAGACAGTGTTGCGTCGAGGATGGGTTGCTAACGATAGCTGGGCTCAACAGAAAGTAACTTGGCTAACTAAGGTTTGAATTATATCCTAAATTACAGCGTTTTTTACGAAGGCTATACGTCTTTGTATACTAAATTTGGTAAACAGTCTTATCCTGGTATCTAAGAAACTAATAATCAAATACTTTCCTTGACTAGTCTTCGAAACACTTTAACAGTAACATAATATGCTGGAAGCGGAGAGCGGGCTAACTCAGGCTAACAAGCCACTTTCATCCACATAGCTGTGATGCATTCGTGTACTCTGCATAATGTAGTAATAACTACTTGTGTAGTTATATACAAGAAACGTTTTGATTATAATGATCAGTAGGTGGTTGTTTCATTGTTTCATCAAATGATAAATCAATTTCACAATTTTTGTTTTTAATAGGATTCAAGCCTTAATACTAATTAAATTGAAATAACAGTTTGATTTTTTTTTGTATGAAGTAGGGAATTCCCGGGGAATATGAAGGCAGCACCACTTTCCAGGGGTCCCAACTCTGGTCCTCCAGGGCAAAGGTCCTGAAGGTTTTCAATGTATGCCTGATAATTATTCCTTTGTTTTTTCCAGTGTTTTTTTCTAAACTGAAAGATAACTATCTCAATTCACGTTGATCTTTGTCTGCTCGAGTGACGTTAGCGTCATAAAAAGAAAAGAAATTAGAGCATCTCATTGGTCGAGAGGCAAACTACAAGTAATAATTGTTTAGATTAGGCTTCCCTTAACACAATTTACATGTTTTTTTAATCACAAAATGTAATGAATAATGAACGTATCATGATGGGATTCACGAGTTTCGGAAACAAACGTCGCACTTATCAGCTGGAACAAAATACTTCTTGAAAGACTAGACTTGACAAGAATAAAATAGCATACTTGATTTAGCTGTTTTTCGCTTTGGGTTTTGTTGTGTGGTTCCTAAGCAATTTGGAAAAGTTACTCATTGTCTCATGGTCCTAAATCAGTTATAGGATTGTTTATGCATATAACTGACCACTAACCAGTAAAACACCGATGTTTAATCTGAACTTAATTTTTCAAACAATTTCGGAACATGGAGGGCCCTCTTGTGGCCACAGCCTCTAATTACAGCTACAACATTATGTAAAGTTCATTAAAATAAAAGCAAGCAACACAACTTAAGTTTTTGTATAATATTTTTTCTGTTACTTTATTTACTTCCTGATTAAAACTGATTGCTAATTTTTGTAAACTGTTCAAACGTAAATTATTGGGAAACAACAAAAGACAAATATTTGACATATTGTTGTAACTGTAGTTACGGGCTGTAGCCACAAGAGGGCAGTGATAAACCCTAGTGGTTTGGAAATTGTATTGAAAACTATTTTGTAATAAAACTATATTAAACTAAACGTTGATGTTTTACTGGTTAGTGGCTGTTTATTTACATGAACAAGCCTAAATATCTCATTCAGAACCATAGTTATTATTAGTTATTTGATTTGTTCATGCGTATAACAGGCCACCAATCAATAAAACACCGGTTTTATTCTGACCTCGACTATTTTAATACAAGTTTCTAACCACGAGGATTTATCATTGCCCTCTTGTGGCCACAGCCCGTAACTACAGCTACAACAATATGTAAACTGCCTCTATTTTTCTTCACTCGTTTTTCCCTCACTTATCCCACTCCTTAAAACGCTTTCTGCTTCTGAAACGGATTTTGCGCAAAGCGTGTGTACATTTCCTATTTTCACGTTCAAAATTATTCGAATATGTTTATTTGCCTTTTTAAAACTCGAAGATAACTATCTCAACTCACGCTGATCTTTGTGTGCTTGAACGTTTCCAATCATCGATGGTTTATCATTGCCCTCTTGCGGTCACAATCCGTAACTACAGCTTTTGTAGCTGTAGAAACTGAACAGGCAACACACTGTGACTGTATGGCTTGTATGGTATTTTTTACCGTAACAAAATTAATTCCAGATTGAAAATTAACACTAATTTATGTAAACTATTCAAACATTAGAAATATTGTGAAATAACAAATGCTTTATGTCTCCTCTGTACCAAAATACTCGTCCCGCAGTGGTCTTCCTATCAATCTGACCATATGCTGTTGGAAACCTTCCTGTTAAGCTGTCAAATTTTTATAACAGGTTCTGTTATTTTGGTCTCTTCTTTCCAAGCACAACTATTCCCCACAAAGATTCTTTCTTTGGGACGCCTGTATCAGGTACAAAGATAAGAAATTTTTCTACGAAAATTGGTTTGACAACAACATTCTACTTGTGAGGCAACTCCTCAAAAATGATGGTCATTTCCATTCATTTGAGGAACTTTAGAATAAATATAGTGTTCACATATCCCACGATAAATATAATATTGTCATTAAGGCCATTCCATTGCATCATCACATTGCAAAGCAAATTTACATACCTCCTTATATATGCAGCTACAGTGTTAAAGTAAATGGAGTTTCCATTTGTGATAAAGAAAATTAACAACGCCTTCATAAGAAAACTCCTTACTAAAACCACTGCACCTGCCAGACACAGATGGCTAGAACAGACACTTGATGTATTTGATCTTCCTTATAAATTTATTTTGCCTAAAAAAATTAAAGAACTTGTCTTTAAAATTGTTCATGAGTATTACCGTGTTACCAGTGTTGTTTATCAATACATGCCTGGTTTTGATGATAAATGTAACTTTTGCCAAAATGACTCAAACTGTAGAGCACTTATTTGTTCGATGTGTTTAGGTTCTGCTTTGACTTTCTACTGGATCTCTAGAAACATTTGGGGAAGGATTTCTCTTTTATCCGAGTCTGACCTACTACTTATTTTTAGAAACTCTAATTCCACAGAAAAAATTAATCATTCATCATCAACCTATTGATTATTTTAGAAAAGTTTTACATACATAAAATGAAACTCTTGAAGAAATTGCCCTCTTTTCCTCTTTTTTAAAAAACTGATTTCCAATCTTATTTTAATGTAATTCAAAAACTGAAATTAAATAACTCAAAACTCACCAAAACTCTCCATCTGTGCAAGCTTTATAAATACATTTTTTTATTAAAACCCTTTCTAACATTGTTGGTATTGTTCTTGTTTTTTTCTTGTTTACTTTTCTTGTTGCACTTTTACTTTTATTATCCTAAATATTGCATTTTCTAACAATTTGTATCTATTTTTATTGTAAAATAATTTTTAATAAACTAAATAAAATTAACTAATAATAAATAAATAAATAAATAAATATTCATCCCGCAGTGAAACATGTTAGACGCCTGTAACCACGCCCCCTGCGCCATAAAGAGGCGGGGCAACAGCAATGAGGTAATCGGGGTAAACAGTAAAAATGGCGACGTCTGTAGCCGGAGAAGAGCAACCAAGTCTAAATGGAATTATTTCTGATCCCCAAACAAAGAAACTGACCGACTTGCCGACTGAGCTGCTGGAGCACATTCTGTGCTTTCCGGTATTAAAACATGTCGACATTTGTAACGTTTCTTGCTGCTGCAAACGGCTACAGGATGTGTGTCATGGAAGGGGGAAGGTCTGGGGACACCAGTACAAACTCAGGTGCTACGATTTTTGTAGCATGTTTGTGTGCGATGGTGTGTGTTTTTGTTTTTCAACATCTCTGGTAACATCTTTAAGTGCCGTGGGGCTTTATTAATGTGTATTTAAGGCTCATAATGCTGTCATCTCTTCTATAAAGTGGGTCCGTTCAGTGCAAACTCACGCGCAGCTGTCATTCTGCTGATGCGCCAAATGTCGTGATGCCGCCAGATTACAACCATTTACCCTGCAGACATCCACGAGGCCCTTAATTAAAAGCTTTTCCAGTTTTTATCAGTATGATTCGGTTTTATGCCTGGCTTCTAAGAGCTAACTTGCGTGACCTTGGGTTTTACTTGCAGCTCAAAAAACGCAGAAAGAAACTGAGCCCTGATTTTTCAGCCACATTTTTCTATATTGTTGAAAAATGTAACGCATTGTGTTAGATTTTAAACTAATACCGATTCTGTGTGGAACAACCTAATGGTGAGCATGTCCGTAAGTGTTTTTTATGCTTTTTTTCTTCAGATGGCCAAGACTGCAGAAATTTTACCGTCAAAATGAGAGCTGTGACTGGCTCAGAGAGTACAAAACACGCCACAGAGTTGGTATACAGATAAGGAGGACTGTGGAATCAATCGCAAAGAGATTCTTTACAGAAGTTGTAAGTTATTGGTTGTGATGAGGGATACATCACTGCTGCAGTTATTTAGGATGTAACAGACTTAAACATCCAGTTACTGTGTGTGTGTCGATGTTTGTGCATGAAAATGTGTCCTTTCCTACATTGCTAACTAACCTGGGGGTCTGTACCTTAGCCCTGCGTTGGCCAGGTGCTGGGAGATAGCTTTGCAGAAATTGAGTCTCTTGGGATGCCGGAGCACTTCTGTGAAGATGAGCTTCTTTTCATACTTAACTCTGATAAGAGGTGAGAGCAACGCTTTGCATGAAAAGAAACCAAAACCAGAAAATGCAACAAACCTGACTTTGCTATCATTACCTAAATGTTGCTTATTGATTTAGTTTAATTCTCTTCTTTTGTGTCTGTAGTGAACCACTCATGTCTCTCTCTTCCTAGGAAAAGTTTGACATTGAAGTACTATGCAAAGAAAATCCTTTACTTCCTGAGACAGCAGAACATCCTGAGGAGTCTGAAAACCTTTCTGGAGCAGCCAATAGAGCAGCAGTCTGCTCTAGAAGGTAAAAAAAACACGACTGGTCCTTATATGTGCCTTTGTTTTGCCAATATGCTTATTATTGTGTCATATTAGTTAATAAACACGGTCCGTTCTTTGTGTTTTTTACATAAATAGTTTTTTTCTTATTTCAATCATCCTGCAAAGCCTTGTGTAGTTAAACTGCAAAACGCCACCTTTTCATGAGAAAACAGTCATTAAGACAGTCCACCCTGATAGTTGTTATATAACTAAATCCCTTTAGATTTAGTTGTTGCAGTTATTCGTAGAGAAAAGCTCATTTATCAGTTGTCATGCATGAGTTTATTTCAGAAGAATGTAGAGGTTACTAGGGAAGAATAAGCTGCAGGACAGATACATGTTTGTGTCCTGTAAACAGAAAGACAATGGGAAGAGGGGGGGGGAAGCTGGAGCAGATTGCATCCCCACAAATGTTTTCTGATTATTTTAGCAAAACTGAACTGATCTGTAAAGTAGCTTCCCTATCAGAGTAGATAGATTTCTGTCCACATAATTCTATAATCGGTAAAATCCTGTTTAGATGAACATCTTTATAGTTATTTTGATGCATCTCTGTGAAGTGTGTGGAGACTATACAGGAGAACCAGGTGAATTTATTTAGCTTTTTGTTTTGGCTCCATTAGAATACATATGCCCACATCATCCTACAAAATAAAAGCATATATTATTTCCTTCATGTTTGTTTTATGCATGCTCATATCGCCTCAGTGTGCAGCCATGTTTCTGGTGCAGGGTTTATTGCAGCCAACCAGGGGCTGGATTACATGACTTTATGTTCTCTGGGCCGTGCACGCCTTTTTTAGGTGCCATACTGGTGGATCAGTACTGTAACCCACTGGCTGAAGTCACAGTGGACGGCATTTCTGCGCAACTGGACGAGATCACAGAAAAAGTGAAGAAGATGCTGAGAATCAAGAACTCGTCTCATCCCAGTCTGCGCTTTGCTCAAGGTCCACAAAATGTTCTGTGTTTAACTCTTATACACAGTTTGTTTTTAGTTTTTCACATCTTTTAGACCCTTAAACACTGAAACAGCAGTTTAATGAAGTGAATGTTTTTGTGTGAAATGAAGGGGACAGTGCGATAGAGGACTTTGAGCTGCAGAGGCAGGTGGTCTGTGCCCTAAACTCTGTCTTATACGAGCAGCTTCAGTACAAAGGAAACGAGGGCGACTACTACAACCCGCTCAACTCTTACATCCATCAGGTGTCTTGCTGAGAAAATCTGCTTCTTTTTAGTCATTTCCTGGCACTTTTTCTTTGATAATATTTTAATAGAAGTTGTCCTTTTGTTCGTTTAGGTGCTCCTTCGCCGGACAGGCATTCCCATAAGCCTCTCTGTTCTGTACATGACACTGGCCCGGAAGCTGGGTGTTCAGCTGGAGCCTGTTAACTTTCCGAACCACTTCCTGCTGCGCTGGTGCCAGAAACAAAGAGGGTACGGCTTGACTTTATTAGATGTTGTGGGTTTTTTTCCATACAAAATGCACTTTGTGAGCAGACGGACATGTAAAGCACTGAAATATTCTTTTCCCCATAATCAACATTTTTTTTTACTGTAAACATTTTGAACTACTTTTACCTGTAGCTGTTTCTAACGCTGCTTATCAACTCCAGAACTTCATTCCTGTTTTTTTAGTGTTTACTGTTTTTTTTTGCTTTGTTTTGTGTGACCTAATGTGTCACATGACTTCTTGTAATAAACGCAAAATGCGTGAGATGATGCACAGCAAAGGTGAGAATCAGTTTGCTGACATTATTTATTTATTTATTTATTTATTTATTTATAAAAAGAGAAAGGGGGAACAATGCATATTAATGAACATTTTATACAAATGTAAATATGCCAGATTATAACCTTAGGCTAATTTCCATCTGCAGACCCCCTGACATTAAGTATTTATGTTCCTGTGAATATTGAATCCTATGCATATTGATGGTGTATTGATATGTTATGTGAAGTAAGCTTTTCACTTTTAGTGTGTAAATAAGTGGCTGCAGGTAAAGGTTAGGGCATCAGTCCTGACTTATCTCCTGTTTTGCTAGTAATGAGTATTGTTCCCAGCTACAAATCATTAGCTTCTTGTTTAGAGTTTTTCCCTCTTTTCTTTGTGCAAAAGGCTTTGAGTTCACTGAGACCTTTGGTCCATCCTGTTACTGATTCCAGGTTTATCTTGTGGTGATTGGTTATGCCTGGGTGAGGCAGTTTGACGACCTTCTGCTTACCGTCTGACGTGGATTAGGTGGTTTCTTTTGTTTACTTGTTCAGTTGAAGCCTTTTGCTTCTTACTTTGTATCTGTTTTAAATCTAAACTTGTCACAAGCTGCAATTAAGACTTCAGTTTGAGGCTCCATTGCTTTGGTTAAAAGACCTTATAGATTCACAGAGCAGTGAAAAAACCACTGTGATCCTGTAGATTCTCACTGAGAGCGTTTGGCTTTTGGTCGGTCTCATCTGCTTCATTTACAAATAGTTTTTTTCTTTTTTATCTCTCATATTGCAGCTGCAGCTTTCCTGTTCCTGTTCTCTATAACAGGAATTAAGCTGCGTCTTAAAGGACCCTACAGCTTATAATTATTAGAACAATGACTTTAGAGTCAGAATATCTCTGAAGTATTGAAGAATCAGGTGGTGGTGCAGTTGCACTGTGTCCTCGCAGCAAGAAGGTTGCTGGTTCAAGTCTCAGCTTAGGGAGGTGCAGACAAAGTTTGCATGTTCTCCTTGTGTTAGCGTGGGTTCTCCCCGTGTTAGCGTGGGTTCTCTCCGTGTTAGCGTGGGTTCTC
>JBAMIG010000012.1:6485787-6518159 GCA_037177335.1 Kiunga ballochi
GTGGCAGCTTAAATTTAATTTCATTGTACACTGTATAATGACAATAAAGGCATTCTAATTCTAATTCTAATTCTAATTCTAACCCATTTTTGCAGAAGGAACTTTTAAGCTTAGTCTTTGCTAATCGTCCATAGTGGTGCAGCTGCTCATCATCAAGAGTGCATTTAATTCTTCATAAATAAGGTTAAAGCTACTTTTTATAAACCATTATTTTTAGAAGAAAGGAATTGTAAAAACTACAGGCTAATTTATACTCTGATTAAGCTGCTGAGCTAAAGTACAAAGTTCTAAACCATGAATTATCTTGAAATGTGTTGTCTTGAAACAGATGTTTACAGAGTTATGCACCAACTCATCACCATCATCAGCCCTTCCTCTAATCCTACATTTAACCTCACTGAATTAATGTATTGATCCTTTCATACTCCACAAAACAAATTACATTTACGATGAATGTCCAGTGAACAACCTGATTAAAATACAGTTACATCAGCAAAGTCTGTTTTTATCAAAGCTCATGTTTATTTACAGTGTGATTAAAAACCATCAAATAAATCAGGGAGTTTAGGTACAATTTAGCTTTATTTATACTGAACTGAGAGTGAGGGCGACTACAGTTAGCTTCTGCATGAATAAACATCAGCTGTCTCACGTGTTCTTTATGTCCTTGAAACTCACCCAGCTAAGACAAAGTTGTTGCAGGAACTGACATCACACAACACCTTCCCCAGCTCAAACTGCAGCTGGCTGATTGATCCCACTCGATTCTAAACAGACAATATTATTTGAAAGAAATAATTATAAGAAAATTATTAGACCACTTGAAGGTATTTATTAGAATGATTTGTTTTGCAACAAATGTAGGATTTTTGATCCTAAGTGTAAATGAGCTGAATGTTTTAGAAACAACAGATGATACACAACAGTCCAGGGTCAACAATATGCTTTAAAACATGCTGCACCAATTTAATCTCTCCATATTTTGCTTAATAAAATGACTGTTGCACTTAAACACACAAGCTTTAGCCCACCTTCCAGTTGGATTGCACAGTTTTTTCAGAGTTCCTGCAATCTCGCAGGGTGCTCTTCCAGCAGGGGGAGTCAGGCATACTGGCGTTCTGATAGTAACCATCTCTCATGCACAGCTTGAACCACAGGACGCCATCCTCTGCAAGGACTTTCCATGCCCTGCTCACCTGGGAGGACATTGGACAGCATGGCTGTGATTTCAATCAGCATACATTAGAACCTTGCATCACTTGTTTGTGTTTAATGATGCCGGCTGCTTGCCAAATGGACTCTGCGCACCAAGTGCTGCAAGTCTCCCACACAAAATGTAATTTACTAGTTGAATAAATTATTGTGGCTACCCAGAGCAATACAGAATATTGAGACAGAGCACTAGTTACTGTAAAAAAGTATTAGTGGGGTGAAACATGAAAAGTTTATGTATCAGCCACTCCAACAACCACCATTCTGCCACTATCCTCATCGCCCAATGGGCTTTTCTTTTGCTTTTCAGAAATGTACTGGGAACCTCCACCCTGATAATGTAAAAAAAAAAACAAAAAAAAAACTGATTTCTGAAGATGAATAAAAAATGTTAGAAGAAACCATTGGTGGGATGCCAAAACAGGAGTGATGCTGTCCTGCACAAGTTAAATGTCTTGCTGCAGCTTTTCCAGCCACCTGTAGACAACCAGGACTGAATGTACACAAATAAAGTCTAAATCTGTCAGTGCTACTGAGGATGAAATCCAAGTGCAAAAAATACTGAAACAAAAATTATTCCTGACAAATTAGCCAAAGGCTGGGATATAAGAGAGATACTGGGAGACTGAAAAAACTCATTGCCAATTTTGATAGTTTTAGGTTGTTTGTTAATACATAAACCAGAATTCAGTGTAAGTTTGTCTGGTCTCTGGTTCGTTTTGAGGTTAGGAAACTATCATCAGTGTATAGTTTATGGGTTTTCTCTTTACGAGAAGCTCACCTGAGCACAGCAGCCAAGTTCAGCACAGTTAAGATACTGGAAGATCTTCAAGGCTAACTCATATGGCAATTCAATGTCGAAGAAGGGGATGTCGTTTACTTCATTCTGCAGAAAGACACATTCATAATGAACATTATATACTGAGTTATTCTGTTCAGCCATCATCTATCACCATCATCATACCAGATCTTGAATGAGTTGATCCACCAGCTCTTCTTCTTTCTTGACCTTTTTCTGAAACTGTCTTAGCTGCTGCAGGGATGCACTGCAGGTATCTGTTGTGTTATGATAGAGCCTTTTTCTCCTGGTTCTCTCCTCCTGAATCCTCTCCAACAAGGGGCTGGTTCTGCCATCCAGTAAACTGTGTGCAATGGCCACATACTCAGGTTGATCTTCTGTTTCGGTTTCCTTTTTCCTTCTGACAAATGTTTCATCTTCAAGACAACCAACCTCTTTATGTGTTAAACAATCGCTAGACTCGTCTGGATCTTTCAGGTCTCTCTTGCCTAAGTTATCAGAAACAGGCCTGGAGGAGGAAGGTACGTAAACAAGCCGTTCATCTTCTTTTTTACTCGTTATCTCTTGTTTCCAACGTTTCCTGAAGGCATCAAGCTCGTTTTCTGCCATGTCATTGTTGATTAAATATTAATTAGTCGTGTTGTAAAATAAAAAGTAGACTTTTGTTATAAAACGGAATTAAATGTTGCAACTGTTAAGAAGCTAGCTTTCAATCCCCACATAAAGCGTGTCCTCCCCTATAAAAGGGTCGAAGGGGAACGAGTCTTTGTGTGCATTAGTTCCGCTGCTTTTAATTCCGCAGTATCATTATGGACAGTTTTATATTTATCATTTGTGACCGCAATTAGATATTGATATGAACATAAAAACAGGTAATTAGTGATTTGTATCTTAGGGATAATGCATATAAAAATACCCGTATATGAGGGTATTGCGGTCATTTTGTTGTACAAAAGATTTCATCCTGTTTCTAACACGTCCCATTATTTCCCCTTCTGCACAAAGGCTAACCAGATTAAACAAAACAGTAAAGAAACAGGAGAGATTGAGCTGTGTGTCTCTTTTGGGGAAAAGATGATGTAAACCCTAAACCATGTGACATGGTAATGAATAATACAGTAGAGAGGTGGGGAGAGAAGCTGGGGAAAGCAAACTGCAGCCAAGGTTTGATGAGAAAACAGAGGGAGGGTCGTATATCCTCAAAGACTTAAAGACAGAAGACAGGCAGCCCGGTCAGTGAAGATGTGCTGGCTGCCGATAGACCAGCCTTTGCTGCGGCCAGGTGACTCCAGTTGCAGCGCGCGCCGACCCTCCGCGTGCACCATGGCTCAGCTACTTGCGTCGCGCCTGCGGAGGATTGGCGACCAGCTGGAGAAGAGCTGGGCAGCGGAGGAATCAGATGTCGGCTTCCGCTGCGGAGATGCAGGGGCGCTAATAGTGACTGCGCAAAGCCAGCTGAAGGGCTTTCTGTGCATTGCGGTGCACTTCACCGTGCTCGTGCTGTTCGGGACGAGGCGACAACTGTAGCGCGTGAGGCGTTGCAACACCAGCAACAGGTGATTTTTGGTCGATTGCGTAAGCGTGGTTCCAGGTTTCGTATGTTTCGTATTGTAGCTACAATAAAAACCTTTAAATTTAGCAAATAAAATTATTTAAAAAATACTTTTGAATAGTAAATCTGTGAATAAGGTCATTTCCTGGAAGTGCAGATTTTTTAACAAAAACAAACTAAGCATTCAAAGGCTATTTAATAAGAATTGTTTAAAAGTGAACAGACTTTATATTTACTTATATTTAATGTAACATTGTAAACTTTTTAACAAATTAGGCCTATACCTAAATTTCCAAACTATTTGTCTAAACATCATAGAAATGTTTCTATGGCATTCTAGTTTTGTTTAATTAAAACAACTAATAGGCAATTCTTTTTTTTTAAATATGAAAAAAAAAATTATTTTAATAATAGGCTACTATTTATATTTACATCAGAGATTATTTCATTATAGCGCTGCAGTTTTTATTATAATGTTATGTTTGGACTGTTTTGTCAAAAAGTATAGTTTTATATGGAAATTATGTATTTACTTTGCTAAATAATAGGATAATCAACTTAAACTAAATTATAGGCCTACGGATGTTAAATTTTCTTTATAAACAGAAAATTGGACAAAAGGGAAGGAGTTTGTAGCCTATTTGTTTACGGTTTCGTGTCACGTGGTGCTAAATTGAGCTTTTTGTTTTAGGTTATTCTTTTAAACATTTTATTATTCTGATAAAGTGTATCTGTTTCTGATTGCAGATGGTGCCTTCAGAACCATGCATAAAAGCGACTGCTTCACAATATTTGCATTTAAAGCAAGGGATGCAGTCGGAAGAAGCCTCCGTGGAAAAGATGTGGACAGCGAACAGAAACACCAACAGGCCTTAAATTTATAGTGTCGGGGTCGATACTGACTTAACTCCCATGTGTCATCGCGAATACTTAGTCAGGCCTGCTGTGGATCAACTTGGTTTCATAACGAGCTGACACAATTAAGCCCAGCAGCCCCTCAGCTGCCCCCACGTGACTCTCCCATTCTGTCATCCCATTTTCAAAGTGGTGATGTAATCCTCCCCTGGTAGCGTGGAGGAAAAGCTTACGAATGATAACGCCTTTGAATTTCTTCACCTCCCACGATGCAAGAGCATCGGTGACAGCTGGGTTCAATTTAACAGCTAGACTACAATTAATGTAGCAACCCTTCATGATGTACTGAAATACACATTTTTAAAGCTTCACAATGAACTGGACTTTTTTTTTTTTTTTTACATAAGCTGTAAATATGTAAATATTAAGGATGTTTTTATACGTGTTTTCTACAGTGCTTAGACTCTTGTGTTTTACAGTTTGCTATCTGAGCAGTGTTTTGTGGGGTTTTTTTTCATAATGAAATGCTGGACATGTATATGAAGCTTATTCTGTTTGTGCATTCTTAAAATATTTGCCTGATATATAAATGTAAGCAGATAAATCTTTTAAGGTCTTTTATATATATAAAAAATCTGCTCTTTTATGTCTAAAATATTTAATGTTTTTTTGGGGGTCATAATAAAACTTGTACTGAACTAATTTATAAACAGGAATCATTTCATGCCATCAAATTCAATACAAAATGTTAAACTCAATGTTAAACTTAACACATGAGTGCAGTCATCACAATAGGTTTTACTAAGCAACAACGTTTTGGTTGTACATGACAATCATAGAGAAGTATCATTTAATTTAATTGGAGAAAAACTAATAAATAATATAACTGATGTAACTTAGTAAATACACACATATGTGAGAAAAAAGGCCAAATTTAAAACAAATGAGAAATATCACCATAGTAAATTACATTAATATTTTATCAAGTGTCTTATACAAAATGCAACTAAACAACAGTCGGGTTTCATACTTCAAGTCACACCATTTGGTTTAAAAAAACATTAATTGTGCCACCTACATATTCAATATTTGAGCAATCCTGATTTAATGATATCAGCATCATTGCATTTGATCACAATCTTAACCCTGATGATGCTCCAGCTGTCAGAGCTCAGTAGATCTGGAAGTGAGCGGAGGTGGTACCATCCTTCCAGGATCGCAAGGTCTCGATGACCGTGGAACGGCACAGCGGACACGTTCGCTCGCGGTCGAACCACAAACACAGGCACTCCTCGCAGAAAACATGCTGCATTTAAAAAAAACAATATTTCCTGTGACTCATGAGAAGCTTCTTTCATTTTTCTCACTGCAAATATCAAATAGACATTTCATTTAAATTAATACTCCCATCTCAAATATTAGCTCCACAAAAGCTGTAAAATCACTATTATGTGTCAAAAATAGATTAATTGTTAAGCCAGTTTAGTAAATAATTCAATATAATATTATAAATGTTATATATTAGGCATGAATGCTGTAGAAGGTATTAAAAAGGTTTAAAGTTACTTTAATTATTTTGGAATTCATTGCAAGTAAAAGCAGACGTGTG
This sequence comes from Kiunga ballochi, assembly GCA_037177335.1. Lineage (NCBI taxonomy): Eukaryota > Metazoa > Chordata > Actinopteri > Atheriniformes > Pseudomugilidae > Kiunga > Kiunga ballochi. The sequence continues at coordinate 6,491,815 of JBAMIG010000012.1, forward strand.
ACTGATGCTCATGTGCTAGCATGGAGGTGAGAAAGAAATGCTCGAGCTCTGAGAAAATTAATACATGATATAAAAAAATGCAGCAATTTGCTAATCAGAAGGAAAACTCCTACTATCAGAGGAGCTCCTAACAACAGGGGGCAGTACATCACTGGTTTTAGTCATGTCTTCCAGCGTGACAGTGACTTGAAATTCATTTAGAGCTTTTAGCTTCCTTACCTGACAGAGAAGGGCGATGGGGTCTCTGAAATCAGCCTGACAGATGGCACATACGTCACCTGCCTCGCTGCACTGCTGACTGCCAGCCCTCACCCCATAGCTCTGGGTTAAACATTAAAAATGTAAAGAGAATAAATTAATTGAAGGGAATTAATTAGATGAAAATACTTTTTAAAACTAAATATTTCCCTGATGTGTGAATGTTTCTGACCTGGGAGTTGCACAGGATAACCAAGGCCTTGCGTATCGCAGATAGTCGTCCGCAAATGTCAAAGGACTGTAAATAAAAATCAAGAAAAATGTTTATTTTTACAAAAATTATACATACAGTGGCTTTAAAATGTTTTAATGCTAACTTTAAAATAGCACCAAAGCACCAACCCTGGAGTATTTCTACACAAGAGGATGTACTGTGCATGAGTAATTAGTACACGGTTTCTGAGGTGAAAATAACAGTCGACAATTGTGTGAAGTAGGTTTATTTGCAGCCATATCCAGCAGGTCTGCATGGGGCAGTTTGATGGTTTTTTTCAGGGTCCCCATCTTAAAACCCCTTGAATTTGGATGTGTTACTTAGAACAGAACATAAGGTACAAAAGTACTTAATATAACCAACTATTGAATATAAATACAAAGGATATCTAACTAACTATGGCACCTTTATCTTTAATTCAATTTAAATAAAACTCTCACTACTAATCTTGTTTTCAGTGTAGTATACTTGGCAAGAGCAGAATGGGTAAAATAAATCATATTGTTTTGTGAGAACATGCCTTTTTTCTTACAAACGTAATCTTAAATTTTGCTAAATTCAAGTTAAGAAAAGTAATTTTGTTTTCAGATCTTTTCTCTCAAAGTGAGAAAAATGAAACAGCAACAGGCTGGGTTTGATGGAGTTCAAAGGAGTTTTTCACAACTTCATTTCTGCACGAAATGAAAACTTGCCACACGTCAAACTTTGAGTTTTCTGAAGTTCACAAATGTGCCACCAGGGGGAGTTTTGCGTTGAAATTTGATGTTATTTTCTTCATTTATGTCAAACCAAATGCTACTGAAGCGACTAGTGATCACACTTCCTAGGATTTTGTGTATTAACCCCAGAGATTCTACAATTTCCCACTAGGGAGAGCTTTCAATAGAAATTTCACATTTAGACTATATCTTGACAATCAAGGGACCACAGTGATCGTCCTGCCCATAGCTTATGTATTAACCCCTGATTTCCAAACTTTCTCACTACAGAGAGATTTCCATTACATTTTTAACATTTTTGCTACATCTCATCAATCATTTGTCCAATTCAAGTCAAACCAATTCAAATGAAGCCACTGGTAATCACACTTATTGTAGTTGATTGTGTGTGTGCTGACTCCTGAGGTTCCAAAACTTCCCCCCAAAAATGACACATTAGAGCTTTGCAACTGATGTTGTCTTGAAGAAAGAAAACTTATCGCTCGGCCAATATTTTCCTTTGAAAAATGCAAAGAACATATTTTTTTTAGGTAAAAAAAGAAACATTTTCTTGCTCTCACTTTTGAAGCCCAAACTCCGATGAACAACTAATTCATTTGGTATGGCCTGATGCTCCAAATCGAGGATTGGATTGGGGGTTTTCGGGGATATACTTCAGGCAATCGGGGGCGACTGCCTATTTATCTCACTGCATTTACTGATAATTTCAATTTTTAATCCGAATCTTCTGGATTTTAGTTTTTGTTTAAATCCCTATTAGATCATATTTGCAGTGATCACAGCTGGGTTTGTTCTGTGCAAGTTTAACTATTTTTTAAACAATTTCAGGACATTTGTAAATATTTCCACATCCCTTAAAATTGGAAACAAACCCAACCTCTTCCTCATTTTGCTGTTATTTACAGATCCGTTGTCCAGATATTTAACAACGTAATGGTTACTGAGTGACTCAACAACGGATATGCATCAGAAAACTCTGACGCTGCACCTCAGTGCACAGGAAGCTGTCCACCCTTACTAAGATAGAGGACTGCTGAATGGCGGGTTTCATCATACTCTTGCTCGGCTGCAGAATGCATGGCAATAATGACTGAATTGTTGCATCATCCGTTATTCATTAATGTTCCAATCAATTTCACTTTATTTATAAAGCACAATTTAAAAATAGGACATCTCCAAAGAGCTGCACATCAAAAGCCACGACTGAATAAAATAATGTTAAAACTAAAATAGGTCTCTAAGTCCAAGTTTTGGATGTGAATTAATATCAGTGCAATCTTTACCATTTCCTGGGTATTTTATGCTAAAATAGTGCAGAGGAAACATTTTGAGTCTTTATCCAGGAGAGAAATATCAGCAACATATGATGACCTCTGATACAAGGTGGTCATGATGCTTCACTGGGCTCCATTAACTTTATCTTAATGACTACATTATAAATAGTGAAAAAAAAAACTTAAACACCTGAAACTGACCAACTAATGAAAATGAGACATTGCTTTTAAAATGTTGCTCAACAAACTTAAAAAACTAATAAAATGGTTTTAAATTCTGGGACCTCTAGCAAAGATTTAAATAATTAAACCCTAATTAAACCACAGGGACATGGACAAGTCCTAAGGCATGTCCCATAATTTGTATCATATGTCTTCAAACTTGCTAGCTCGGGGGAGACATCAACATTGCTGTTTGTTGAGGTGCCTAAGATAGATAAATACAGTAGATAAAAACTTTTTTTATCACCATGTGGGAAATTAATTAATGCACAATAATTCTAAGGGAGCTTAAAAATAAAATGACAGACCAGAATGTTAAAGATAAGGCAAACAAGCCATCTAAAGCAGCTACATGTTCCTGTGACTACAAGTTGCTTTACCAGACATCATGGATGTGCCAGCAAGAGAAAAATTGATAACAAATTTAACAGAGTGGTCAAATGAATAGGACATATTGACACAAAGTCAAAAAGCTTCTGGTAGAACATCCTTTTGGACTAATGAGACAAAATTGCAAAACTGAATCTTTTAAGTAAGATGCATCAGTTCTTTTGTTCAAAATGTGGCAAAAATGTTGCCTAAGAAAAGAAAACTATCCCTGCTGTGAAACATGGAGGAGGTTTGGTTATGTTCTGCCAACAGTGTCCAGAAGCACCTGCATGCAGGAAACCCGTGCAGAGTACAATGAAATCTCAACACTAAAGCTGATCCAGTCTGTGCTCCTGGCCCTTACCCTCACTTACCCTTCCTATGGACCACCTGATCCCCTACCCACCCCCACTCCACTGTCTGGATGAAGACCAACCAGTACAGGTTACAAACCAGAACCAAAACCAGTTATTTTAGAATGTAGATGAGCTAATTGATAACACTCCTAGGCACACTGTCCTGTCCTTGTGAGCCCTTTGTTCAATTCAATTCAATTCAGTTTTATTTATATTTATAGCCCAGTATCACAACAAAGTTGCCTCTCAGGGCTTCACACACACAGTTTATCACATAGCAAACATTACACACAATGAACACAAGTACTAACTAAACTAAACTAAGCAGAGCCAGGACATCCCTGTCCTTTGACCCTTCTTCGCGGGCTATACCGGGGTATATAAATAAAGTTGAATTGAATTGATATACATCTTAGTGAACATAGCTAGAAGGAACTGAAGCATTTAGTCTGAAGAAGGCACCCTTTGAACCTGAGACAGCTGGAGCAGCTCATAAGCAATAGACCGAAATAAAAGATTAAAAGTGCAGAAGTTAAAGAAATTGTTGAATTTAAATGATTGCCTCAAATGATTTTGTAACAAAATAGCAGGTTAGGTCCGCTTGTCCAGGCCTGTTTGACTAGTTAGCTTTGTAAACCCGCATTAGATCCACCAGATATAGTGCCTCACTAAACAACAAAGTATCATAATCATCAGGATCCATGAATACCTTGCAGAGGCTGTAGATGATGATGAGTGTGGCTCCCAGGAAGTAACTGTTAGAGGGGTTTTCTCCCATGATGTACTTATACCACAACTGGATAGGAACCAAAGCCCGAAAAAGCTGGCTCAGCTCCTCGATGAGAAGGTAGAACTTACCCTGGACAAACACACAAGTGGTGTTAAAACTGAGGCCTGAATCAAACATACACATGCTTACCACTCCATGCACAAATACACTGTCAATGCTGCAGTTTTTAAGAAAAGAAATACAGCTCATCTATTCATCTGGCATATGAGTCCAGACACAAAAGGCAGTCTCAGCCCAAGTGGTTCTTTTAGTGGTTCTGATGGTGGAACTAGCTAGCAAACGCTACCAGAGCAGGGGCATCTCTTTTCTTTCTTCCCTTCAACAAGCGCCTGCTAAAATAATCAAGAGTAAACAAAAAGAGTCCACACTTATTTAGACAATAAGTGTTCTTTCTTTTGATCCACTCACCAACTCGCCCAAAAAGCAGAAAGCGCCCAGCAGCTTCAGGGCACTCTTCTATCTAGTCAAGAGCAGTGTGGTATTAAAAGCTTAAAAACGCCATGCCTCCAGCCCAAACATGGCTGCGGTCCAGATCTCTGCAGCTTCACAGCAGTACAGGCAATTTCCCCATACTGCAAGGTAAACTGGCAGCAGCTCTTCCCACCTGCTACCCAGCGCCTCCATTGAGCCCAGCACTAAGGGTGCTGAATGGCTGTCTCTAAAGTGGCCTCCCCCTCATAGAAGAAAGTACTTATGTCCCTGCTGCTATAAAGCACTAAGTAAACTGGGAACAGTTAAAACGGAGGCGATTAAAATGAAGGCAAACTTGGTTCCCCGATGGCTCCAGTAACATCCCAGCTTGTATAATGACTTCATGGATGGTAGCAGACAAAGATTGATGACTGTGGGTAAGGAGGTGAAAGCATCTGGGTTGGTAGGGAAGAAAGACCTCTGTTAACTCTTAATTCATCTTCCTTATTGTTCCCTTTGCCTTGCATCCCACAGTGCCCATCACGCCCACGCAAAAAGTGTCAAATTTAAACTTTGGAAACAAGCCAGTGGGTTTGGGAAAGCTCCACAGCAGGCTGTTTGAACACTTACTTGTCCTCTTCCTTTCATTTATTTAAAGGTGTGGGGGATGTGTTATGTGGATTTAAACTGTAAAACTGATTTCTATCTGCTTGCACTGTGAATACATATGTTAAACATGTCCAGTCAAGCTGAAAATAAACTAAAGATGCATTTTGTGACATTTCCTTCCTCTAAATCAGTTGCAATGGGGATATTATAAGGAACAGCATGAGTGTAGCTTTTACAGCCACTGTATTTGTTAGCATCTTCTTTATTGTTTTTGTTGCTCATCATTCATTTTTCCTGCGATGGGAGAGGAGGGCAAACACTGCTGTTTAACGAAGAAGAGGCTTTGCACAATAAAAGAACCCCATGTTTACCCAGCAAGCAGCAAACCCCACACACATGCATGCAAGTCTAAGCACAAAGCTTCTGAATGTGTGCTTCATGACAGTTTAGCAGTCTGGTGCTGACTGCAGCGATTGCGTCGGATCATCAGTTTCCCTGCCTGGATGCTGTAATGAACTTTGAAACGCTGATTATAAGAGTTCAAAATAAATTATGTGGCGTTTATAAAATGAGATAAGAGAGAATGACACTATCTGGGATTCCCTAAAACTCAACATATGTCCTGTCAAAGCTGTCAAGTCCTGCATGTCTACTCATGTATGCCAGTGTGTGTGTGTGTGTGTGTGTGTGAGTGAATGGAGCATGCAGGTAGGTAATGGTCCAGCTCTAGGGAGGGATGACCTCACCTTTGCATTACCCTTGAGGACAAATGAGCTCAGTTGTTTGGTGGTGTGGTTCTGATAGGCCTCCGGGTTTGTTTATCAGTGGAAAATTTAATCCTAATACTTTGAAACCCCTCCTCCACCTTCCATCTAACGCACAAACGCAAACCAAGAGCATGAGCTGCACCTGTATGGAAATCAAGTCTGCGTTTGTGTTTCCAGACATATTTTGTTGCCTCAGGCCAGAAAAAAACCTCACAAGCAGACACCCACATGCACAGGGCTCATCTAAGGAGCGAAGCATTTAAAAGCTTATGAATACTAAACAGTTTCACACTGTGACCCCTCAGCGGAGTATTCCATCATAGTTTAGTCAGTTCTCCTTTTCCAAAAATGAATTTAGCTTCACAACTTGGAATGGGAGTTTCTGGTGAATGAGCAGAAAAACAAGTGATTTGTTTTGGGTTCAGATGCTTTTTTTCACTTTAATATATTGTTTTTAAACATCAACTAAAATGTTCATTGAAAGGTTAGAAAATAAGCAGTATACACTCTCATGGAGTGACGACTATCTGTGGTTTTCTGTGTAACACTCGTGTACTGTGTGTAACCTTAAAAGAAAACAGCCCACATTTTATGTTTTACAGGCTAAACTGTTGCATAAGAAGTATTTAATCCGCAAAATCTACATTTTTTATAGTCATGCCGAACTTTATTTGTATTCATTATTTATGTGACCAGTAAGTTTCCTCCTACTTGAAAAGGAAACAGATTTCAATGAGACATAAAGTGCATGTTGTTGAACCAGAGGCTGAAATGAGTCTATCATAATGCATCCTTATGTATGACCATCATCTATGTCATCCTCAGGTTAAAACCATTTATGAGTGAAATGGAAATTCAAGAAAAATTCAGTTAAAACAACTGCTTTATGGTATTACTGTTTGGTATTTATGGGTTAAAGAAGATTTATAGATTTATAATTATGATCATCAGGTAACTAAAATAACATGTACATTTTTAAAAATGCTAAAACTACTTTGTGTCAATGTACAAATGTAAAGCTATTTTTAACAATCCTAAATAAATTAAAAATTACTAAAATAAATTCAAATTAAAAAAAATACTAGAAAAGCACTGAGAGCGCAGACCTCCACCAAGCAGCACTATTCCTAAAATGTTACTGAAATTTCAAAGTCATTCAGAATCCAGGATCTTTTCCGGATCTCCATCAAAAGCTAATACTTTGTTTCCAGCGACACTCCCAACATATCCTAAAAACTTCATCAAAATCCATCCATAACTTTTTGAGTTATGTTGCAAACAAACAGACAAATCCAGCAAAAACATGACCTTCTTAGTGGAGGTATAAATGTCACACTGTGTGGATTTACAAATATATACAATTTCTTACCCTGGATTTGAAGGCCAGGAGAATCTTGGGCAGAAAGAGGACGAAGCACTTCAGGCCGATGGTGACGAATTTAAGTACGAAGTCAGTGATTCCCACCACCCAGATCAGATCAAAGAAGTCAAAGCTGCTGAGGTTGGGCTTTGCAAATATGAGACTAGAATAAAAACAGACAGCGTCACTCTACAGGTCGTGTTACAGTGAGACCAGGGGCCTGTTTCACAAAACAAGTTTACTCAGAAAAACCTTTAAGTTTTCAGTTTCATTTCTGCTGCTTTGAGTTGGTTCATCAACTCAGAGTGGAGCTAAAAGCCACAATAAAAAGTGACCATCAATGAACCCCTGATACCTGGATTCACCATGGCAACCAAGAGCAACAAGCTGGTTATTTTACCAGTTGAAGGAAGGTTTATTTAAACACGTAATACTGCTGCTGCTGCTAAAAGCGATAAGAAAAAAAACTGCTGCCTGAGCTGAGTCATGTGTACAATATGATCCAATAATTAACTGATCAAATAATCAACTTAATGAAAACTGTAGCATGTGGGTTGTAAAAAAGGTAGACAGAATCCGCTCCGTATACTTCTCCAGTGTTTGGTGTTATCAATTAAACAAAGAACAGTTCCCTTTATAAAAGGAACTTATAGAAGTATTATCTGTTACAGCGTGGAGAACACATCTTGTGCCATCATTCTGGCCAGATTTAGATGACTAGAGAAGTTGAGTAACTGCAAAACGATGCTGTTTGATCAGCCATTGATGAAGAAACTACACATCCACACATTTTCAAGTTCCGAAAAATCCTCCCTTTGTGGAAATAATAGTGTATTAGTTCAGCTTCTACATCTCTGGAGTTACGTTGGTACGGACAGCGCATGCAAAAGGTAGGAGGAGACAGCAAGGATGTTTACACCGCAGACTCAGTTACCATGGTAACAGACTTGATGTAAGACGGAACAGAAAACGCATCGTTTTCCCCGTCTCAAGGTTAACATACGCAGAATTTCTACATAACCTGCTTTTTTTAACTGGCCCCTGGCATTTCCACTGGTAATGGCATTATGACAAGCAACGAGAGGAAAAAAAATGTTTAGAAACTCTAGAAACAAAACAATAAAATAAAAATAAAAAAATACTCACACGACATGACCAGACTGCAACACTCCCTAAAGGAAATGGTAGTGAAAATAAAATGGCTTACACAACACAAAATGAATGGAATAACTACAAATAAACATGAAGTAAAAAGAAAATAAAAGGATTGGTGGGCAACGATGCGCACAGTTGCTTCAGAAATCCCTGCTTTTGAAACTACCTGTTGTGCAGCGCCTCCTGACTAAATGTATAGTAGACATACGCAATGTTTCCTCCCAGGAAGATAATGATCCACAGAGCAACAAACACAGAGCGTTCCTCCTGGTGAGAAGCAGAGAAAAACCTGAGCAACTTCAAAAGCACTACTTACGATGATACTGCAAACTAAATAATGCCATTTATTGTTCTTCTTATCTGCTGAATGCGTCCACACTTTTTAAATGGCTATTATTTGAACCATTTTATTTTTGTTATTTTACTGTTGTTTGGCTTAATAGTTAAACAATAAACCTGTGGTAGTTATTTGATTTTCTTTTTGACCATCATCACAATTTTTAAATAATGAATTAATCAAACTGATCATCATTACCAATAGCACTGTGCACACATCCACAGATATTTTAGACAATTACCAAGACTTCTCTAAACCTACATGATCAAAAAATGTACCATATTTTATCCCTATATCCCAACCATAGATATGACAAACTTCCTGACTATAATGTAGACTTATAAACTATGTTTCATTTTACCCGCAATGACACTTGGTGCCTAAACGTGGAATTAGCATAGGCAAATGTGCTGGCCATCCCCACGCATACAGCAATACCTGCAGGAAACAGAGACAACAGCCTCACTAAACAGGATCATACGCTGCTAACAATAGTTTGTAATAGAGAGGTGTTAGAGAATAATAGCAGCACACGGTGTAATACCTAGTTTATGCTGAAAGCAGACTTTGGCCAGCAGAATGAGGATAAAGGGAAAGCCCCTTTGCAGCCAGGTGACAACCGCTTTTAGCTCAGACAAAGCTGGGGCAGGGGTGGATTGGTCATCCTGGGCCTCTTCCCTAGAGCCATGCCTCTCAGAGCCAGCTGCTGTTGTAGCCTGCTGGAGCAGAGATGAAGTCCTTTGCTGCAGGGGCTGGTGATGGAAGTGGTGGTGGTGATGGTGATGGTGGTGCTGGGGTGGCCGTGGAAGGAAAGATCCACCTTCTGTGCGATGTGGCCCCCCTTCTTCTCTAGATGAGGCAGTCATCTGGATAAAAACTTCAGGAGGAGAGCCCAAGACTAAGCCGGCTGCCTGCAACTGGGCAGAAGAGACGGAGCTGGAGGGGACACCCACCAGGCCTGAGAAGATCTGCTGGGGTGAAGTGGATGAGTCAGGCTTCAGGCAGTCAAACACACCACCTTCATCCAGGCTGCTCTCTGATCCCAGAGTTTGGCTTCGGCTCCTAAAAAAGAAGAAAAACAGGAGTAAAAATAATGGTCATGGAATACAATTATGCTATAGCTTCCATGTTTTATCTAGCAGTCTTTTACTGAACATGTTGATACACCAAATAAAGCATGAGGAATTTTAAGTCCTGTGAAAGTCACACCAAGTTATTTATGCTGTAAAAATGTTAGAAATGTTGTGCAATTTCACCATGTAAAGTAATGAAAGGTCCCTTTAACTAATGGTTAAGTGTGCCCAAACATATGACCTGTAGCATACATTTACAACCCATTTCACAACCGAGATGAACTTTTCCTGTTACTCCATAACAATTAGTGTCAGGTCATGGTGCTTCAGACTTAGGCAGCAAAACTTCAAGCTGCACTCACATTTGCATTGAAGCTTTACAATAAACAAAAAGTATGAAAGCTCATTACAATTATGCACAATTCTGTAAACTAATAAATACCATTACTTTGTTTTACCACATAGAAAACAACAAGAAAATAGTATTAGTATAGTATTTTTTTCTAATATTCAGAAGAAAATAGAATAATCAGAATTTTTAATTTTAGTTTAGGGATGTAATAATTACTTACATCACTAAACTAAATACATAAATCTTAAAAGACCTATAAGGAGCTTCCAAGTGGTTTTATACTTGCATAGTGTTGGCAAATTGATTAACAGAAAAATCATGATATTCATAAAATTGTAATTATTTTTTAACAACAAGCATACCCAGAACATCTCTAATCATGACATCCCTAAGTCAGCGTTCCCAGTGAAATCAATTGGTTATGCTGCAAGCAGAAATGCACTTGCATGGGCTGGGTGTGGATGAGGGAATTAAACCATCCTATTTACGCATATTGGAAAAGGGATACGTTTAAAAGTTGCCAGATAGTAAATTTCAAGGGATGCACTTGATCACCCCTGTTGTAGAATAAACGCCAAGCTGCTTTGGTAGCAAACTGCAGCACTACATACGTGTATATATATTGTAATTATTGTGTTCAGAATGCTAAAAGACCATGCAATGTTGCTCTGTTCTTTTTTTTGCAAGTTTTTTTTCTTGTTCAAGTTATAGGATAAGGTGGTAACTAGTGCAACATGAAAATGATTGCATTGCATAAAAACAATAAAAAAATTAAACTATTAAAATCTGCCAGGTTTCATACTATTGTAGGAACTATTATTAGGTGTAACTACACTAGAAGACTTCTAAGGTCTGATGAGATAAATGCCTATCAAGGCTTCCCATAATGTCAGTGAGAACACTAAATTCTGCAGAAACCAAAAGACTTTGTATTGAGGTAAGTCGCATTACTTGAACAAAAGGGTGAACGTACGGTCAGCTGCATATTGCATAAACCCAACTTAGAAAAAAAAAAAAGAGTGTGCTTGCAAAGAACATTTCTGTGGACATCTTTCCTCACCTTTCAGAGGGCATGCCATCCGTGTTGCTGCTGTGTCTCCTCTGCATGGCATCACCACATGGTCCAACCCTGGAAAGGTAACATTATATTATCATTCTGTTTTTAAAAAAAATCTCTGCTCCTTGTGCTAAATGTCTTAGTCAGTACACTGCCCATAAATGTGACAACTTTACCTGTGTCAGCTCTATGAATGACCCTACAGCATAGTTAGCTTGAAAATGGCTAGCTTGGCTGATGTTGCTGCTCTAACAGGAACAACTTCCGGTATGACGTTTGTGTTTACCAACCAGCATCCTCCTTACCAACAGACTACATCCGTGTTGGAAATTGATGATGAATACTAGATTTCGCTGGGAAAATATCCCTGTTAGGCGTCGTGTTGAACATTAGTAATTCGCTTTCTTAAGGGAAGATGCATTTACATCATTAGGCAGGATTTTGATATTATTCAGTCATCAGTGTCCAGCTAAATTAAATATATCAGGAGCTAGCTAGAAAGCTAGCTAAGCACCGTTAGCTTACATGCCAACCTCCTAAGTGTGCTTAGTCAAGGTATAATTTATATGTAATGCGGGACATTAATATATAATGTATTTAAACTACGCAATATGGGTTAGCTGCTTTTTTTTATTGTAGTTTTTATCTGTAATGAACTCCTTACGTTTGGATATTTATCATTTCAATGGCGACGTTTATCCGACAGGTCAGCTGACAGTTTAATTTAACGTGAATTGCAGTTAAACTTAACGTTGTCTCGCATTACTTTGCATTCGTGACAATAAGGGCCGTTGAATAGGAGGAGGTTTGATGATTTGGACTGTCGCTTACATTTCTACAATAAAGCCATGCTAAGATGGTGCTACGACGGTTACTGAGAAAACGCTGGGTGCTGGGGGTCGTCTTCGGATTGTCTCTCATCTACTTTCTTACCAGCACACTCAAACAGGTACAAAAACCCACAGTACACAGGAGCAATGGTCTTATGGCCTGGACAAAATCCTTTGATATGCAAATTTTATGGAGGGGTCCTTATTTTGGATTATTTTGCAGCTTCTGATTCACACAGGAAATAGCTTCATGATGATGAGGATGATGACAATATGGCCAAAGTAACTTCCAATTTTTTTTTTTAATTAACTCCATTATAATTAAGTATACATTAACTCAGGGGTGTTATAAATAAGTAATGACATTGATAGAAATTGTTTTGTAAAATCTCATTTAAACCTTCTGGCTAACATCACCTGTGCAGGAATGTTTTAATCATATACATTTAGTCATATAGTTGTAAAGCATCCACTTAATCAACTAAAAGTGAATATCAATTGCTTCTCATCAAAGGGCCCTTTTTTGGCAACATCAATGGGTTAAAAATGGGTTTACCATCTGCAGGCCTTTTAGCTCAACATCTACATACAATCAAGTTTTTAGGGAATACAAAGGAATTGGGAACAATTACTAAGTAATAGCCAAAGCCATCTTTCTTCAAATAATTTCTTCAATAAAAATCTGACTGGTAAGGATCATTTTGTTGTTCATGGATCCTGCATGGCGTGGACAACAGCCATGGTCTTGTGCTGCATAGTAGCATTATTTGATTATTTCTCTCCATTGCATATGTTATATGACCACGGCAGCTAATGCTAAGCAGGTTAGCTTTCACTATAAACATTTGCAAAAACAAACCCCAACAAAATTATTAGTATAGAAATTAAGATAAAATGACAAAGATACCTGTGCATGGACAATGAGAGTTACTATTTTTTATGATGAAGCATCTACAGGACATGTACAGCATCTCAGTAAAATGCTGATGTAGTCTAAACACAAATGGATTTGATATTTAATATTTGACACTAACATAAATTGTATAAATAAAACTCATTCCTCAAAAGATTTTCTCCTGTAGTGAAGAATTTGAAGCACAAATTGCACGAAATTACATTTTTTGTGCAAATATTTTAAAAACCAAGACCTGTGGCAAGATCTTTGTCAGGTTTCTGCTGTTTTCTGTCATGACCTTTCCTTGTGTGAACTTTGAAGGAGGAGCGAACCATACGGGACCGAACACTCTTAGAAGTTAGAGATACAGACCATCGTATTCCCTGGAAAGTCCGTTTCAACCTGGGCAACAGCAGCCGACAGATCACCCAGTGCAGAAATTCCATCCAGGGGAAAACGCTGCTCACAGACGAGCTAGGTGAGGTATTTCTCATCTCCATGCGGTGACAACCCTCCAGCTACATGGTACATGTCTCTGCTTACCAGCTTTTACCCTGTTATTACCCTGTTTTTCAGGTTATGTCTGTGAGAGGAAAGACTTGCTGGTTAATGGCTGCTGTAACGTCAATGCTCCCAGCACCAGACAGCATATTTGTAAAAGCTGTCTCGCCAATGGCTGCTGTAGTATTTATGAGTATTGCGTGGCTTGCTGCCTCCAACCTGATAAGGTAAGTTATTGCATTAAGAGCCTAACAGAACATGTTTTTTAACCGAATTAAAAAATGTATTTAACTGTATGCTTGCTGCATTTTGTTGCATGTAATAAAGAAAAAAAATCAGCGGATTAATGTCTCAAATTTGAAAATTCAGCATTTTCTAAATATCTGTGACCATTGGGGTAAAAAAAAAGAATAAAAATGTAGTGATTAGAATCTGCACATCTGTGGTTTTAATGTGATCATTTTGTTATGTGTTCTCTGTCAGCAACCTCTTCTCGAGCGCTTCCTGAATCGAGCAGCTGAAGGTTTTCAGAACCTCTTCACCGCCGTGGAGGATCATTTTGAGTTATGCCTGGCCAAGTGCAGAACATCCTCACAAGTAAGCTGGAATGATAGAAAATGAACTCTTCTGAGTTTCTGTAAGAATAGTTATGAAAGTGTTTATTTCTCACAGATATATAAAGAGACTTGTCTTCTTTTGATTGTTAAAGACAATATGTTGCATATATTAACAGGTATGAAAGCAAGATAAAAAAAATATGCCTAACAGTCTTTATGGTATCACTATGAATCATTTTAATCGTCTTATAAATTTCCTGTATTGCATCGTTTACTTTCAGATTCTTGTCATGAAAAAAAATTCTCCCATGATCAGATAAGTTTTTATATTTATTCTGTGCTGCATTTCAGTTCTTTTTTCTTTCTGCACAGAGTGTCCAACATGAAAACACCTACCGAAACCCCCTAGCAAAGTACTGTTATGGCGAGAGTCCTCCAGAGCTTCTTCCATTATGAGCTGAACTGGACTCTGTAAGGAAGGAAGCAGCAAATCTGTCAAATGCCACGTTTGGAAGCCCAGCGAGACTCAGAAGAGATGCGGAAAATGAAGTACTGTCTCAGAAAGTTTGGCATTATTGTGCAGAAGTAATGAAGAAACCTGAGACCTCAAACTTAAAAAAAAGACAAAAGTCTGTTTGTAATTGTATTATATACACTTCATAAGTGCATAGAACGCTTGAAACATTCATCCGTGATGATCGCCAGGTCTACAGCACAGGCAGCTGATCCACCAGGGTTTGCTTCAAACAAGGTCATGACATAAAAACAGGTTCCAGTAAAAAAAAAAAAGTTTTTTTTGTTTTTGTAACTGAAAGCAGCAGAGAATGTGTCATTATTTCTGTGTATATTGCATGCATACAAGGACTATTTAATAAAAGTGACTGTGAAACAAGTATTTGCATTTTTTATTCTGTTGTTGTACTGTACACCTATAAAGGCAAAGTTAATATAGATAATACAGTTTAAGACATTTTTCCTCACTTTATTGTAAAAACTTTATTCAACATGTTCACAATCTGATATTTTTCTGCCTCCTCCACAAGGAAATGTGTTGTTTCAGTACTAACTAAAAAATGGACAAGAAGATTTTTCTGTGAAAATAGATAAAAAAAATTACAGGATCTTGAATGCAGCATAAACAAATGAACAGTAATAGTAGCTTTAACAATGATAATAAAAAACACTACATGTCAGAGTGTAAACTCATGCAGAGCTGAGAGTGTGAAACAAAAATAGTACAGTCCCACTGACCTGCGGTGTTTATTCCACAAACCTTATTTACCATATTTTCAATGTTCAGGCTTTCAAGGCTTGATGGATTGTTTTCATTGGTTTATTGGCCTTTAAAAAATCACTTCTTATTGTGCAGTTTTGTAAGAATTCTTCATTAACTGAAGCAAAATGGGAGTAAAAACCTTTAAACTTAATTGATGTAAATAAGGGACACAGGCTATTTGATCTTGAATTTTTATTACAAGAAAACAAAACAATACTGATGGTTGAAGAAAGAACTATTTAAAAGTAATTCAGAACCATTTCTGAACAATACACATTGCCTAACTTGACCATGACGAGACTGGCATAAATGTTATTACACTGTTGTTTCCTTGCTTCTTTGATGAGAATCTGACAGGTTTATCAGCCTTCCTCTGTTTCGTCCCTCTGGCTGGCTACTAAGTACCTCAGACCCTGTAACCAGCTCACAAGGGATAAGTGTCCAGAGCCAAACAATTAATCACTGTGAAGGCTGAGAAATAAACTGTTTTAATTAGAAAACGTATTAGAATCCTTCTCATTTGGTTCCTTGGCAAGTTGATTAATTACTGTCAAATCGTGATACATCAATTATTGAGGCTTATCAAATTTAATGAAACTAATGCTATTTCTACTGTAGCTTTCATATAACTAGCATATTTTGGTATTAGCAATGTTAACTGGTTTGAAGTAAACAAGCCAATTAGCCATCTCTCATCATGCTAAGCTAACAAGAGGCTAGCTGCCTCACATGTACAGACATTAAAGTGGAATAAACTTATCTCACTTAATAGCAATAACACTGACTATGTTTGTACATTTAATAAGGCCATTTATAGCTCTCTTTAATAAGTAAACAATTTATATTTTGTTTTAAAATTTTATCTAGGCTAGCTAATTTTTAACAAGCATACTTTAGGCACTGTGACACATCTACATTTATCAGTTAAATTATCATACTAAGTAAAAGAAATAACCTATGAAGATCCCAAATGCCTCTCTATATACTTTATAAATTATTATAGTTTATACATCTTTGAAATAGGCTATTTTTAAAAAAAATCCAAATCTGACCACATATGCATTTTGTACCTTTTTCAACTTATAGATGATGTAGACTTTCAGGTAAGTATTTCATTTTTTTCTTTGCAGATGTAGATTTTGTCTTGTGTGTTCTTTTGGGATTTGGTGTACTATGCTTGATGGGAAACCTATGCTGCACCCAGGCTAGATAATCCACTGCTGATTTGAGTAGAGTGTGACTCCACTGCTTCTTTTCAAATGTATGTATAGGCATAGTGGGTGGGGATGGTTCTTTGGAGCATTCACCTTCGAGAAAGCCCTTCAAACATGTTGCAAGCATAATCACTCTAGAAATTGCTTCATTGAAAAGCTTTTCAAGTGAAACATCTCTGGGATTAAGATCTGTTTTCTGGTCAATCCTGATTTTCTCCAGGCCCTTAGCCATGAAGTGGAGGCTGCATTGAACCACCGGCCCATGCAGAGGAGAGCTTCGGTTGACCTGCAACAGAGGAAAGCCTGGGTGCCAAATGCCAAGATGATCCCCATTAGCTTTGTCCTGAAAGAGAAGAAATCAGCAGCAAAAACATATAAAGTTTTGTTTCCTTATCACATAAAACCCATTATCTCACTGTGTTTAGAAATGCTCAACATCTCAAATTCTGTCTTTGAGAAGAAGTTGCATTTGAAGAAAAAGAATTAAACCCAAAAACGGCATGAAAACATTCATAAGATTTTCTTGCCTTAAAACAGTTAAAATATAAAATTACTATTTAGATCTTATTATTTAGTATTGATGAAGTTGAAAATGTGTTTCTCAGACACATTATGGATGAAATATGTGGCAACTACATCATAATGTTGCTTTTTAAAACAATATTTGGTGTATATGTATACTTATCCTAAAAGTCATATAATTATTCTTGATATTATTCTAATAGTATTAGCTCAATTCTATCATAATTATGAATGTAGACATTAAACTCTAAATTTCTAAGACGGGCAATGCCAGAGACTGTTCTCTTCTTTCTTAAATTCTATGCTATATTTATGTCTGGGAGTTTAAAAGATGGGTCCATGTCTCCAAAGGAAGTGAACGTTTCTTTACAGAATACTTTGAAAAGGATACTTTCTTTGCTCAAGTCATTACTTATAAAATTCAGAGGTTAAAACTCCTGTGCAATGCAGATGGCCATAACTTGAGCAAATTGTACATCAGTGATGAAAAGTATTATAGTACTTACAAAACTTTGCAAGGTCTGTATGATGTCATTTTTAGTGAGGGCTATCAGTCTTTTGGGTTGGCACAATGCCTGAGCAGCAGACCTCTTTGGTGAAGATCCTGTGAGCAAGCATAGCATCAGAACCACCAACCAGGCAAAAGCCACTCTAAGAAGACCTGCAAAATCAAGCACATAATCTTAGCATTTTAAATATATTGCATTTAATTTAGCATTAAAAAATTTGATGAACAGTTGGAAATAAGACACGGTGATGAAAGAAGATTCATTCTCGGCATACTGTACCTGATGTGTTTTTCATTCTCATTCTTCTCCAGGTTTACAATGACCGAGTCAAATAATGTGTCAGTCACACAAGAGCATCTTTATATTTATGCAATAAATGCGTCATTTCTTTATCAGGTACTTCTGTGACAACGCATTTAGGCTGTGATCAATTGATCCCTTATCTGATCCATGTTACATCCGGAGTGTTGATGTGACTTACCACAACTCTACAAACATCCTTTCCTGTGAATCTGGTTTGGTCCAGTTTTACCCTCAAATACCTTTTCTTACTTTGCATTACTGGTTTGACTTTTTGAATGTCAAATCTTCAAATAAAAAAAAATTGTGAGAATAAAAAGCAAATTAAATAGATTCTGACGTGATTTTATCTTTAAGCCAGAGACTTTATAAAGACTGACATCTCTGTTACAGGCAATTCAAACAGAAACTGCAGACCTGCATCCCATTCAAAATATCTTATAATTCCTGCACACATATAATAAAAAGTAAACAATACAGTTAGCAAGTAATATATAAAAACAGGAAGCGACAACAGCTATAAACAGAAAAACAGAACAATTCTTTCTGCTTCTGTCATGGTGCAGAAAGCTTTTCTTATATTCTCACCTAAATGGAACATACCACTCGCTCAGCTGGCACAGGGTGGTCTAAATATATGATATTAAACTACAGAATATCAGACTACTCATCAAAAGTAAATTAAATAAAGAGGCACTGATGGCATCATGCAAACATCTTACAATACACATACACTTTGTAGAAACGAAACATCTTTAATAGAAATGATTATATCGGAAAGATGGAAGTCATCCTCCACAGTCTCACAGTATCCAGTTCTTCACTGTAAGAGACTTAATGATACAAACCTGTTTTTGATCATGCTGATTGAACGGTTGATCTGCATCTACTTCATATGAAAAAGTGAAACAAACCAAAATAAAAGTTTAAACCTGTCCAATAAATAACATGACGAAACTCATAAACAATAAATTTATGCAATGGCAAAAAAAAAAAAAAAAAAAATAAAAGAACACGGTTACTTATAATTTCCCATTGTGATAAATAAAGGTTTTAATAAATCTTGGAGAAGAAGCAAACTTCTCCCCTGAATCTGAGCTGAAGACTGAAATTGTTTTTTTAAAAATACAGATTTTATTGTTTATTTGAACGGTAGAAATAGTTTGACCAAACATTGCATTCATTTTCCATTTCCCACCAGTATGCAAAGAGCACTTCATTTATTTCATAAGCTTTTCTCTGTTCTTTGGTTTACCAATAAATGCAAGACACAGATAATAGTAAAAATGACAGTAGAATTATTTTATTAAAAAAATAAAGTTTATAAATAATCCATAATAACATTCATTCCAATCTTGTTTATATCTCATTAAATTCTGCAAACCATACAATTTTTTCCATTTTCCATTGAAAAAAAGAGAATATTATTAAATAAATATCTGCACAAATTATTTATAAATAAAACATTTTCTGCAAACAGTTTGGAAGTACAGGATAGCCTGGATGAGGCAGCCAATCACATTTTGTAAACAGGTGTAAGAAACAGATGAAATAACATGGTGTTTTCCAGATTAACACAGCTTGTAAAATTCAACATTTTGTTCAAACAAAATACAATAAATACGTATTTATATAAAAGGATACAAAATAAAAAAATTAGAAGGCTTAAAAAAATACACCAGAACACTTTTCTTTAACTAAAGCCAGTAAAAAAAATGACACATTAGGAGATGAAGCAGTAAAAACAGGCCATTAATAAAGACTTACTTAGTTTGGTTTAGTTATATTAGAATTAAATGAAGGACTCAGAGAGGGATTGGTTATTTTTTCATCTTTATGTATTTAAGTTGTGGACAAAGCTGCTAGCATCAGCATGATAACCACTTCTAGTCCTTCCTCAGGAGATTGATGAGCGGCTTCATAGGAAGAGGATAAAAGGTAGAGGCTGTTAACATGCACATATGCAGCCCTGGTGCACTACTGTCTTGCAAAATAGTTGCTTGCAACCATGTGATTTGAGTTACTTTAAAAATAGACCGCTTGCTGAAATGACATCCAACGGCACAAAAATGAAGCTTTTGGTAAGGAACATACAAATATGCTTTCTACGACCTCAGCAAACATCGTAGAATCATTCTAACTCATCATTAATAACACTCATTTTGTCGCAGGCATATTTCTGTTTCCACGACTTGCAGCACTTCTCCGAGCCACTCCTTCAGCTTGACAATCACTGCCCATCCATAGACTTTCTTAGTGTAGAGATCCCCATACGACAGCTGAAGAGGGTCTGCTGGTGTCGGAAGTTTGATTTGAGGGTTGACACACTGAAGAAGTCGTTTTGTTTCATGCAAATGATTTTCGAGTTTATTCTCGATGTGTAACAGATATTTGGAATCAAAACCAAAATCTATTCTCTGGTATTGTTTTACTTGCGAAATGTGCAGTTTAAATAGCATGTTCTTTTCATAGATGTCAACCAGCTTCTCCAGAAAACTTTTACCAGATACTGTGGATTTAGGAGCATCATCTGGTAAAGGTTCCTTCCTCTTTCCATTATTCATAATCTGTAGGGTGTAAAAGAAGGGGGGGATTAGTGTTGTGGCAGTCAGTACATTAATAACCCTGTGCTGTAATAGAGTTCAGTATTAGTGTTATTAATGTCCGTCAGTCAGTTATTGACAATGCAAACCCAAAAGCAAAGCATTTCTGCTGCAATGGTTTAATAATGCATTTTCTAAAGACATGATGTGCACATTCTTCAGGATTACTCATCTGTGTTTTGTTTTGTTTTTTAGGGAGGCAGTGCTGTTATTTTAGATCCTACAAGGAAGGAAAAAAACAGTGACACAGTTTTTTTTTTTTTTTGTCACTAATCCTGACTGCTCCACTTTCAGTTTGTAATTTCTCGCAAAGTGTCAGTCGATCCTGAGACTTACAGCTAAATGTAATTTCCTTTACATTTAGGTCTGTGTGGCTGTTAAATAACCAGGTGACAGAAAGGAATGAGTTGTCTATGCTGGCCTGCAAGTTGCAGTAACACATTCATGCTTATCAGATACAGCAGGAAGAGCAAAGTTAAATAGGACTGTTGAAAATGTACTTTTTTTTTACAGATAATATCAGATTTATTCTAATCCGACACAAACAGCAGAGTTAAGGTTGCTTAAGACAAATTCTGCTGCTAAAAAAAACCCTGCATCTGTTGCAAAATGTCACCTTAAGTCTTGTGACAGATAAGAGCAAACTATACACCAAGCTCAGAAGATTATATATATATATACATACATACATACACACACGCATACAGCATGGGGTGGTACTTACATATTCCTCCAGTGCATTATTTACTTCAGGGAAGATTGTGTTTGTAAGTCCTTTAAATGTATCAAGGTCTTCACAGTGCCCAGTTGGAGCAGGAAGCACAGGATACCACCAAGTCACAAGGACCATCAAGAAAGGTGCTGAAAAGAGAAAACACACAGACACACATGACTTAAGGGAATTTAAAACAGAAAAGTTGAAAATGATAAAAAAAAAACAACAACAAACAAAAGTTTTTTTTTTTATAGCTAAACAGGTTCACCTGTTTGTACCTAAGTTATAAGAGAGCTCTTGGTTCTTACAAAGTCTCTTTTAAAAAGTAGTTTGTGATTTCATAAAGACATTTTAAATATATATATATATATATATATATATATATATATATATAAATGATTAAAAGATACAACAGCATAAAAAGTAGGTGAAAATAAACCAAAAAAAAAAGTAAAGACAAAAATATGCAAAATGATATAAACAAAAAAAAAGCAAACAACTTCAACATGATGTGAAAAATAAGATGCTGGAGAAAACAAATAAAATAAGTATAGTAAAGGAAAATTGGCTGAATATACTTTAACAAATATCTTTACTAAATAAACTATACAGCCATGTAAATAATAAATAAAACTGTTTTTATGTATAGTAATTTTCTGGACAGGTCAACTGAATGTCCAGTTGCGCCAGTATTAATAATATTACAACAGTATCAGATGCATCAGATTATGGGGCTGTTTTAAAATTAAGTAAATGTTGAAGCAAATAGCACTGAAACAAACTTAAACAAAACTCACCATAGTACTTAGGATGTCTGTGGAGTAGATGATCCATAGTGAGCAAAAGAAGTGATGCGATTACTGTCAGGTGCGAGTACACTTAGATGTATATATGCATCTACACCACCCACTGTACGGTTACCACACACCTCATAATGAGTAACAAATTCCATGACATCTTGTTTTTAAAGCTTTTTCTTTTTTACATAATTTTCTGCCATGACAAAAGTGGTTCCCTTAACAGGGGTGTGAATAAACAGATAATCAAGAGATAGCTATTTTCCCCTTCTCTCTTTGAATGCATCATGTGAGCCAAGAGTCATCACAACTTTAATCATGTCCTAAATAGTTTAAATATAACTCAAGACGGAGGATCAGTAAAAAAATTTTTAAAAGAGCATCTTAACGGTTCCAAATACAACCAACTCAATAGTTAACCTCGGTGCACCATGAGATGCAGATTCTTCTATCTTGTATCAAACCTCTTTTAGTTCTAGTTTAGTAGTAGTAATAGTTGCAAAGCTACTACAACTTTTAACTTCCACATTTCCTTATTTTCTTTTATGAACCAGAATGACTTATTCTGTTTAAATCCTGAGGTGTGATTCATTGATGAGTGGCAGGATTCTGGCTGACTTAAGTAGTCCATATTTATTAAATCTGATATTGAACAATTATCCTGTAAAAAAAGATAAAAATAAATTGAAAATACTAAAACAAATAAATTCATTTTAAGCTTTTTTGTTTTTTATTGAACAAAGCAGCACAAGAATTACAAACGTTTCACAGAATACTTGTTGTATAAAATGTAGTTGTACCAAAACAATAATCTATGTGATATTAAATCAGAAGTTTGTTGTGCAAATAACAAAAACTAAGACATAGTGTCATTGACCGGGGTAACAATATGGTTAGAAAATACCAACCTCTTAAAAAAAAGAAAAAAAGTAAAAAAAAATATATGTACATTCTTTTAAAAACAAAATGAGGCCACCTTGTTAAAAACAAAAGCGCTCATCTTTTCTGTTGCAAGAGTATTATTATAAGCTTAATGACAAGGGCCTTAGCTTCCAAGCTACACACCAAGATAAAAAACAACAAAACAACAAAAACAAGCTTTCTCTTCTGGCCTTGGAGTAAATAAAAGCTAATTTCAGACACAAGCTACATGTGATTGTTAAATAACTTGACAGCTGCTATAGTTGGTTATTTTTTTATGTTCTCATGAAAAGAAAGTACACCAAATTCAAAGTCTGAGATTGTACTTATACGCAGCTCAAACAGTGTCACTGTTCATTTAACTAAAACTATCTCAAAATCAGAAACCTTACTGCTTCCACAGGAATCTATTTGTTTAAGTAGCACCAAGGCACTGCAGATTAAATGCACTTGATTAACGGACTGTTAGTAAGTGTGAGACCTTCAAAATAAAGCAGACATGCAAATATCTACAAAGATCTTAGTGAGGCAAATGTTGCTGCACATTAATATGGGAAGGATTATAATGTTAATTCTTACTAATTTCAAATAAAGATTGTTCAGAGTGAAAAAGAAATTAAAGACTGTTGCCAATATTTGCAGAATTCTCCCAGGAAGTTAATCCCAAAGCCAGACTCTACAATACTTAAAAAAACACAAATGTGACTGAGATAACAACCCAACGCACCAAACTGAGGCTATGTTGTAAAGAGTTTCATTTAATGTCATCATAGACAAAGGCTTCTTTAAGTAAGGACCTGATAGGGGCCACATCAGTTAGAATAATTATATTATTGGTTTTTACATCCTAAAAATGTTTGAAAAAGAAAAAATACTGTACTTTTGTCACAAGACTGTATGACTGCCATTTGTCATAGCTGGGCCAGATACTGGCAAATGACTAATATGTAGCACAGGATGCATCATACAAACACAAACAGGGGGATGTTAGTGACAAGAACTTACATTATATATAATTTATCCTTCAGGGTGCTGGTCCTCTGTGGTGTTGCAATGACCCTTCCTTTAATTTAAAAAACACAAAACTGTCACCTGATGCTGGATTTCAATGTACATTTCCTACATTTTTATTCAAAACAAAAAAATCTGATTCCACCATTGGTCTCATGGTTTATTGCCATACTGTGTAATGGTGTGAATATCACTGGAAGACAAAGTTAAATGCCTGTGTGTGTGTGTGTCTGTGTGTGGTGCAGCAGCAAAAAGTTAACAATTCACTGTCAGGCCCACAGTCGGAGCTTAACTCCTGTCATGTATATTCATGCCTGACCCCCTAATTGTGAATTTGAACCATTAGAAAAGTTGTGTGTCTGAAAAATGTGCTTTGGAGTGCACAGTGACGTGCACATGTGTGCTTGTGGACCCTCTGGGCCTCTTTGCATCCAAGAAGCCTCACAGCCAAACTGTAGCACGGAAAAGCGCTTCTGGTTTTTATGGCAGATTCAGAGTAGTTGCTAGCAATGCAGTGCTAATCTAGGCACAGAGTCGGCCTCTTTTCCTGTAGGCTTGCTACACCCATCCCTATGGAGCTGGAGCAGAAGGGGAACAATCCGGATCGCTCAGCTGCTGCTTCAGAAATCAGCTGGTGGCTGCTTCTTTCCTCTGGTGTTGCAGCATTCCCCTCACACTCACTATGTCCTCCTCCGGGACCTGGAAATGAAGAAAAGGTTGGACCACTCGGATTAGATAAGAATAGAGTAATCAAACATTTAAGTTTAAAATGTATATAAAATGTCTTGCTTTAGATAAACAGCTGACTGCCTGCAATCTTTAGAAAAAGTCTTTTCAGAAAAAAGTGGGCTTTTCCTTATTCCGTGAGTAAAATGGATCTCTGTAGCCAAACAGATACAGAAGTGACCCCTCTGATACAACCTGAGGTTTTCATCACACTTCACTAAACATAAAATGACCTGATTAGATGACTGAAGCAAGAGCCAGAGGATAACCTCCCATCACCCTACATGCACATGTTTCTTCATGGGGTTGTGGTTAGGCAGCTTTGTGTGATCAGATTTGGGAATGTCTTCAACTATCTGTTAGTGCAACTATTTGGTCAGGTGGTTTTAAATGCTTACAGCATATCATCACTTCCACCCTGCGCACACCTTGTTTTCTATTTTCAGGTTTGGCATTGGATAAATGATGATGACAACAACAGTAATAGTATTAGTAATAATATTAATATCATATGGGGAATGTTTTCTTTTAAATTAAACCAAAAGTGATGCTTGCATTGATAAACACTTCTTTTCATCGAAGTTGCCACTGACTTAGAAACCCCTTGACGTTCTGCCGATTTCCACCTGCAGAAATTATCACCATCACTGACTGCATTATTCATAAAGTCATTTCACTGCAAAGGATTTCTCAGAAGTCTAAAATTAGAAATCATTGTCAGTTTGTTGATTATTAATTGTAACTTATTTAAAACATATTTTATTCTATGGAAGGTATTGTTAGTGTTATTCACTGAGTTATTACTAATAAACTAAATACTAAATTTTCCTCCGAGATAAAGTATTTTTCATTGCCATTCATCTATTAGGTCTGAATATTGACAATATGACACTTACAATCATTTTCCATTGGCTAATACCCTTCATGGCTATTTTAAGTCATGACACACCAACAAAATAATAAAAAAAAAGTAATTATAGAGAATTTCATAATAATCCAAAAACCTCAGAGGGTGTAGTTGAAAGAGTCAATACCTAGGAAATACCCTAAATCTTCTGCATCATGTTCATTGACTGTCATGCTTCCTGTGGTTTGATTGGTTTAAATAGCAAATCACCAAGGAAATGATTACAATACTGTAAGTAAATGTAACTGGAAATAAATAATTATGTGTAGAATGAAAGTGATATTAAAGCAGGTTATATGCTGATCCTGGTCAGTCAGGCAGTGATTCCTGGTATCTCCACAATCTTTGGGCAAGACCAGAAAAAAAAAAAAAAAAAAAAAGCTTCAGATGGCAGTGATGCACCTCGCATGGTGGCTCCTGTGGTAATTAGTACAAAACTGATGTAACGTGCTGAGTAAAACAGCCACAGATGGACACCATGATTCTTCTGAGCTGTAAAATTAAAACACACCAACTACAAAAGAGACTGCAATAGATGGCAGCAAATTGTGGTAGCCCGGAGTTAACTCTTGTGATTCTTTAATATAGGCATCTTTTTTTAAGACATTAGCTGTCAATTTGGGTTTATCCCATGCTGGTCAAAAGCTGTGCTACACGGGAATTTTTTTTTTACTATTTCAAGTCTTGTCATGGTGAGTCTCCATGGCAACGAGACTTGTTTACCACCGGGATCTACTG
>JBAMIG010000012.1:6522679-6543928 GCA_037177335.1 Kiunga ballochi
TGTTAATCAACTTTATTTGATTCATTTCCTGCAGTCTCTTTCACAGGTAAGAAAAATCAAAGGAAATTCCCCCTCTAGATTATAAACGTAGCCAACAGTCACTGACATTAAAAAAAATCCCACTCAAACTTTATTACAAGTTCTTTCAATTATTTGTTTTTTATGGTCAAAGCAACAAACCTGGATCTTCTTCAGCATTTTTCCTGGTTGGCAGCAACAACCCTTTTTTTAAATTCAAACCAATGAGAAATAAATTTTTTTTACCACTGTATTTCCCCCAAACAGTTTATAGAGCATTTTTATGGTGCAATATTTAAAGGAAAACAAAATAAATGAATGCACATCCATGATTGTTTTGTCTGCAGGAAGGGACTGCAGAACTGAAGCACAGCAGAGAGAGACCATGAGGAACCAACAAGTTCCCCAATAAAGTCTTTTTGATTAAAATAAAATGACCACATGCAATTAAAATAAATGTGTGAATAAAAAGTATTTTAGGTGAATATTTCTAGACTCTGTTAGTTTTCATGGGGCGTGCAAGAATGTTTAACAACTTAAATACTCACATTAATCCCAAATCAATTCAATTCAACTTTATTTACATAGCGCGAGAAAATTAGTGTGTAAAGAAACAGCGTGTTGCATGCAGAACAACAAATGTATAGGAAAATCATGTGGTCTTACCAAAACCAAGTGGTTGTCCCCCTATGCGGACCATTCTCCATAGCTCTCCAGAGGAGCTGGTGAACAGGAGATCAGCAGGAAATCTAAAACATAAAGATCAGACATGTAGATCAGGCAAGAGGTTCAGAAGGAAACAATCTTATACAAACATCCGTATAAAAACAAGAACATAAAGATTGTGCTTACTTTTTCCTTAGAAGTATAATATAAAAGATGAGACAAATAAATGAAGAATAAATCCTCAGATGAGTTGAAAAAACATTGAATGAAATATGAAGCTCCATTTAAATACTGACAAAGTTTTTTTAAAGTCCTTACTGTCTCTGGGCCTCAGTGTCCATCACCAAGGAAATGTATCCATCAATCAGAGAGAAGGAAAAGAATTTGATACAGTCTAAATCCTGGTTTTGAGACGACTGGGTGTCTTCTTTAGCACTAAAGAGACATATTTAGTATTTTAGACACAAACAACACAATTTTGTTCACAGGAGCAAAGTTATTTTTAGCAGAACATCACATGGAGTCATGCACACAAGAATAATAAATGGCCAACCTGAAGCAAAGAGTTACTGTAATTTCCTCATTATTCCAAATTAATACAATATATTTGAAAACACAAATTGTGATATAAAAAAAGTGATAAAACTTCTGTTTACTTATGATCATGTGTTGCCACCTTGTGTTGCACAGCGGTACTGCAGTGGTGTGAACGATTGAGTCTTACCTACTGGAATAAAACAGAACATCAATGAGCGTAGTGGCAATGGATGGCAGCGTGTCTGGGTCCAGAGACATGACACAGAACTGGTTCTGGGGTATTAACACTGGGTGAACTGTAGGCTGGATGGCTGGAGACAGATTAAGAACATTAGATCATCAGAACACTGCCACCATGCGGTTTTCAATTTAAATTTACTGCTGTGTTTTTTATGGTTTAGTACATTTGAAAAGTCACTGAATTTGGATGTTTCTACTCTGATTATAATAACTAGTAAGGATTACTTCATAAAGTGTCCCATGAGTGTATGTAAACATCATCTAAATGTATTGATACATTTGGAATTTCTTTGCATTGTTAACCAAGATAATTGTGATATAATATTCACAGAACACAAACACAATCTGCAAAACTGCATATAAAATTGGATTAAATAAATAAAATGTAAAAACTGTTGCCTGCTTTAAATAAAATACTGAGAACCTCTTTCACTACGTAGCATGTATGTGTTTTTATACAACATTCTGAATGGGATGTTCAACTTCCTCCTCTTAGACCCCATCAGTGACTGACTGCTAGGAAAACAGACAGGAAACAGGAGTGTGACCTTCACCCTCTTTGCCGTTCTTCTGGAGGCCATTGGACACATCCTGACAGCGTACAGGGACCGACTCTCCCTCCACTTCCCTGTAAATGTTGAACTCCTCCTCCAGAGTGCTGATAACGACAGACAGGTCTTTCTCTCGCACCTGCAAAGCAAAAGACAATAGTTAAATATCAAAGATACAGTTTTAGAGTGCTGTGAAATATTTAATCTCCTTAACTAGCACCAGTTCAATACGCTGTTATTTCCAACACCGGCTCTTTATGTTTCAGCCAGAATGTCAACCATTAATATTCTTGCCGACAAATGTCTGTAAAGTGTTCTTTTTTTTTGCCCACTAAACATTTTTAGACATAATACATCAACTAACATTGTTCTTCTTCCAGCTCTGTCGGGAATTAATTCCTCAGCTGTAAAACAGGAACGTGTGCAAAATGAAAAAACTGATGCTTCTTTTGTCTGGCAGAGATCAATATGTGAATTCCACTGCAAGAATATAGATTTGTTGGACATGTTAAAGTACTTGAGGGGGATAAATACTCTCTAAATCATGTGGTAAATAGCTTGGAATGTCTGGAGGACTGGAGCTGAACAGAGTGGAGCTAATCCCAACTAAATTAATCAAATTATGGGAATAGAAGTAAAGATGTGCTCACCAGGATAAAGTCTGTCTGATAAGTTGAGAGCATGAATACAGAGACATGCTGCTGGGCCAGGGGGGCGATGACCGACTTGGCAATCTTGGTCACCCCAACAGCCTGCGAGCTGCTAGAGGCGTTGCCATTGGAGACCACGTTGAGTGGCAGCCAGATGGAGCCTTCAACCTGGAGGTGCTCTGAGGGCTGCAGCTCTGAGTAACAAGACAGACCACAAAACTGTTCTGTTTAGATCTTACTGTATTTAGATGCTTTGGGACTGCATACTAAAAATATGAACTAGCCCCCTAGTTTTAATGACTCTAGCGCCATCTGTTGGATAACAAGGGTAAGGATCGATGGGTTTGTTTGTCTTCGGTTGTGGTTTCTGCACCAACCATCAGATGCACACAGAGATGACAAACACATGTCAGAGACCTGGTCAATAGTTTTCTGGACTTCTTGACATTTCTTAAACCATCTGTAATTTTATTATGAATCCCCCAAATAATTTCTGAAAGTCTGTCCCATCTGTGACAATATGCAGCTTAACACAGTTCAGTCTTAGTTTTCTTTTCCTTTACAAGAATAAACCTCTGATGAAAAGAATTCAATTCTTCACTTTACATAACCCTATGCTGTTACAAACATAACTGCTTATATTAGTGGAGCTTATTCTGCAAGTAGAAAACTTACACAATTGTACAATTACTTCAGCATATTCCTTGCAACACAGCATTACTGAGCCTATAAACGCATCTGGTGTTTGAGGATTCAAACAGAACTACAGGGATGAAAATGGAGAGGAATGTCCTTCAAAATCATAAATAAAAGCATAAAATTAACCACTTATGAGACACAATGTTAAAAAAATAAAGATATTATCTCCCAAGTGCAGTAAAACTGGGAAGAACTATTAAAAATTAAGAAAAACTGCAGTGAGGGGTATGAATTCTGAATATAAACCATGGTAAAGAAAGAGAAAAGGAATTATCATCACTTTAAGTAAATAATGTTTCAGTTTTTTTGAGGTTCTGTGTAGCAGCTTGATGCATCTACTTCCTGTTTTTGCAGCTGACATAATGCACACACTTCCTGCCTTCTACCTGCAGTCTCTTCCCATGCCATTAAGACTTGAAAAGAAAAACCCAGATACAGTATTTATACTGCAAGGCACCCAAAGTGTGTACTATGTCCTACTGAGGTCAGAACTGCTAAAAATGAGACCTCATAGCGGAGTCCTGACCCGCTCAGACACTTTGAACTGGTTTTCAAAAAGGATCCAAACCAGGTGATGCAGAGTGGTAGAGAGGCGACATCCTGAGTCTCTGGAGCTATACATTTTACATTTCTTCTCAGAAAAAGCCCTGAGTGGGCACTTTGGAAAGATGTTACTGAGGAAGTAAAAAAAGAAGTTAAAAGAGAAAAGATCTGTGGGATGGTGATTTAAGATGAAAGCAAGCAGTAACTTTTTATCTTTTAATAACAAGTCCTTCAAAAACTAAAGCATTTTCAAACTAGTGAAACTCAGTGTGGAGAAAGATCCTTGGCTTTTGAAGCTTTGCAAAACTTCAGAGGTAGCACAAAACTTCGATTTGTGTTTCATTCATATTCTTTTCGCAAACAAAAATAAAAAGCCAAAACATCTCTACCTCCAGCAGCAATTTCTTTTTCTCCTAATTCTGTTTCTCCTTCAAAGGGCCTCTGGTCTGGTTGGCATAATTTGTCACAGACAGCCCCTTGTGGCTTCACTATATACTAGTTTCACCTCCTAAAATAGACACTCAGAAGGAGAAAAAGGAGATAGCAAATATCTGAACAGCCAGAGGGCAAAGACGTGCCTTTAACATCAGCTTTCATGTAAAAGAACAGGACAATAATAGCAAATATGGGACTGCTGTTGTCCGTTTTGTTTGCAGACTAGGTGCTAAAAACAGGCAAAACATGAGTGCAGTGTTCCACTTATTAAGTTCTGTGATAAGTAACACTTTAAAACCTTGAAATTAATGTGAATTATTTTGGAAAATATCAAATAATGTCTCTTGCTCACTATCCCCTCTCTGTTGTGTTGCAGTTCTGCCTCCAAAGCTGCAAAAGATGCTACCTGGCTCATGAAAGGTGAATTCTTATTAACCACACATGAAGCAGGAGAAAAAGGGCACATTTATAAAAAAAAAAGACATAATATCTTCAATTACCTTCCTGCCAGCAATTAAGTTGCTAATAAACTTTGATTCCGCCATTTTGACAGGGTACTTTTAAGCATTCAAATAAAGTTCAGCAAAAGTGCTTCAGTTTGGGGAAAAGGTGACTGCCGCGTTGGTAGATTTAGTTTAAAAGAAGGTTGGGAATCACACCCTCTGTATCTTCCTGGTTTTACAAACTTTTAGCAAAGACAGGTGGGATTAACGGATGCAACACCGCGACTGCTGGAGTGTCTCTTCCTCCCATTGGTGTGCTCATGCTGCTAAATCTCTGGCAGCAAACATCATTCACACATTTAGCACTGTTTGAAGCTTGTCTGAAAGCAGGGAGGTTACAGAAATTAGGAATATGAAAATATTCTGCTGTGTATCACAGATTTAGCATCCAAGCAGTTTGAAGAATGAATCATATTTGATTCAATAGCCTGCCGTTTGAGATGATCTGAGATCTGCCAATCAGAGGGGGGCTTAGTGGACACGCCCCCTCCACACATCAGACCAGAAAAGCCAGAGTTTGGCTGAAGAGTTAAATAATGAGAGGCTGAAAATAAATATATACATAAACCTGGTGTCTGATAAACTTCCCTTACAATAATTCTGAATAACATACACTAAAAAGAGATTTACCTTTAAATCCTTCCTGGTCGAGGACAACTGTGTAGTTCTCTGGTGTTTCAGTCAGGCTGAAAAACTTGCATCTGAAAGAGCAGAAGGCATAAATGAAGAGAACAATATTTAAACATGAATGACCGGGGAGAGGAAGGAAAGAGGGCAGAGGAACAACTTTTGCCATTTGCATCTAACAAAAGGACATTTCAGATTCTGATAACCGTTTCCAGGAATTTAGCTAATAGGAGGAGTTCTGTGAAATGTCCATGAAGTGCAGGACTAACAATGATAAGCAAGCAACAGTTCTGCATTGTGCCTGCAGAACTCTTTTGTCTATTGCAAATGATGGATAATGCACCAAACTGGGCCACTGGGATGGTTAGAGTCCAACAGCACCATTTCAAACACAATGACTTATTTGAGTTTTAACCCAATTACATTTCTAAGCATTAACAAAAAAATACCATTTGTAACCTGTGTCTAGACACAGTGCAGCTTTTTTCTGGGCAACAATGAAACGTTCCTTGTTCTTTTATTACTTGTTCCAAGAGAAGAATGTATTTTGTACAATATTTGAATCAGTTGGGTAAAGCTTTACTCAGGAAAAAAAAACACACGCATACATATTTAAAAGGACCAGGTGGTATGTTGCAAGACATTTATAGCATTTTATGTTATTTCTTTACAGTGCTTGTGGGCAAATGCATTAGCTTTCAGAGAAAGTTCTCTGGACAACATTCAGCTTGACTGAATTTGAAGAGAAAGCATGGAATAAAAGTGAATCAAAAAAGGCAATGTACTTATATTTTTGCATTACATAATGTGGCATTTCAAGCCCAAAATACATGAATGGGACACGTCTTTTCTTTGTACAAGCTGTAAAAGCAGAATCTGAAGCACAAGGGAACCATCTTGCAGTAGTTTTCCCATTCTTGTACATTAATGAAATCTTGACAAAAAAAAAACCCCAAAAACAAAATAATCCATCTATTCTACTTTATTTGTTCAAGCAGATTTTAAAAAAAGAGAACGTTCCCAAAGTAAAATAAAAAAAACAAACCATAACACTTCATACACAGCAGTGCTGATCAGTACACTGCAAAAAGTCTTATGTCACATGGTCCCACTGACCACCCTCAAAATCTCCCTGTTTAACCCCTGAGGGATTCATTGATCCCACTTTTTTTTTTTCAAACAAAGTACAAATTAAAATTAAAAGTACTTGTTTTTGAGTAATTGTTCATACTGAATACAAAAAAAAATCCCAGTACTCTTCACTGGTCTGGAGTGGGCCAGAACATCAGATGGGAGGACTGAGGGGTTAAATGCATGATCATCCTGCAGCCATTTTCTACAGCTTGTCACATTCTCCACAAGAAGAGAGAAGTTTTTTCTTTTTCTCAAGATGGAGAAAAAGTGTTTTTTGGTCTGGACCGTTCATGCATCACAAGAAGCTTCATCTGCAAAGGTGCAGGGACCACTGCAGGTGGGACGCTTGTGCTTTTACGTACAATGAACTGACCCACCTCCCTCATTATTGAGATAATTAACTAGAAACAGTTCAGATTCAGGCAATGGGCATGTGTGTGTTTAAATGCCATAGATTTTTGTACTTTGGCAAAGGTCCTCTTCATACTTTTCAGCAGTAGCCACGCCCAACTAAACTGTCAACCAATCACACAATACTTCTCAAAACAAAAAAAAACTCTGGTAACTCAATGAGCTGAGAAGGGTCTTCAATTACGGCCACGAGAGCAAAATAACATGAAAACTATGAGAATTTCATAAATAGGGATTATATCGTTCTGCTGGATTATGTTCACAATTGTGGCAAAATAAGTTTTTTTAAACCTTTTTTTTATTGGGTTCTATAGTTTCGGACACTTCTGTGAATTCTGGAGTGTATAAATATATTGAAACAGGATCAGACGCTGCTATTTGTACTGGTGCATCCTTAAAGACCAGTAAAGATGCACAGCTTTATTACACAACATCATAAAATAGGCAGAACTGCCTATGTACAGACAATTATCAATATGATTTTTATGCCACTATGCTGTATATCATATTGCATCATTTTATTTGAGGGATAATATTTGAGTTCACTTGGTCTCAGTTTCATAATAAAGATGTAAAACTCAGAATCTCACCATGTCATTATAGTAAAAGTTATTCAACCAAGAATACAGAAGTAATACAGACAAACTCTGGTTTTAATTTTGCTCAAAGAAAGTTTTTCCTTCTATCCATCCAATCCGGGTGTGCTGTAGCAGGAAACATCCAAAACCAGCAAAACAGCACCCCTTCAGGCTGACTGTGGATGTTGCTGGTTTTAAGGAACCAGTTCTTGTGAGATTACCTTTATTTATTTACTATTCATTTAAGAGATTCTCTTGTACTCAACCTCTGCCGGTTGGAAGACGACAAACTTCCCCTCTAAAACTGAAGTACCACATTTCCCATTTTATTTATTGACCACCACCAGAAATGCATCTTTAATCTTTAATCAACCCATCAGTCAGTTCAGGCTATTTACGCAGATGCCTGAGAGACACTTTTAAACTACCGACTCAGCAAAACAGCCATCCCATGCAATGCCATGAAATGAGACAATCACAAAGTGACAATGAGAGAGACGGAGAGAAAACACGGTAACACCGACTGCGGCCAGCCAGCCCATTGTGTTATAACCCCCCTCTGGTTTCCTCTTGAACCTTCACCTTCCTCAGCTTGCCGTTTCCTGCACGTACAGTATGCCAAGCAGTAATCTTGCTAACATAAGCGATCATGTTTGGTGCTTCATTTTTAATAAAAAAAAAAAAGTAATGGTTGTGATTGTAATGTGCTGACTGTTGTTTAGCAGCCTGAGCAGAACCATCTGTGAAACGACTGCAGATTTGGTTTCCTGTTAGCAGGGTGCAGATGAGACCATTTAAGAGGTGCCAAGAGGATGCGCTCTTTGGAACTAAAAGCCAGCGGAAAAAGATGTGGTTTTAAAAGAAACTTTAAATGCATCAGATGATTAAAAAAACCAACGAGAAAAAAAACACTAGCCAAAACACTATGGAGTACTGGACTGACCCGCCTATCAAATTTTTAGATTAAAATCAAACATGACCCAAAGGTTTTTGATAAAACTGCGATTAAGAGTCCAGAAAGCCAAAAGAAAAGGTCATTTTTCCCCAAATTGATAACTTCAATTTAATGCAAGAAAAGGTTAAACTGTATCCAGGATTTAATGTCTTTTAACACATCTGCAAATTCTCTACCCCATGGTTTCCAACAGTCTGCTAACATGTCTGACTCTGCTAAAAAAAAGTAACAATATTTATTCTGGTTAAGAAATCGCAGCCATGTTTGAGTTACACTGAGGCAGCAAGAGTAAGAAAAAAGTTCCTGTTGGTCTGGCGAGAGGCTGTGTTTGCAGCTGGGTGGGGGTCACTACAGGTGGTCTCCCTGTGTTTTTATGTGCAATACGGAACTGACCCGCATTTTAAATAAAGGCGAGATGATTCGGCCGCGGCAGGTCGGCTTGTGCACGTGACTGTGTTGGGTCTTTAAATGTCACGTGTTGTAAACAGTTTGGTACTTTTTCACCACAACAAACAGTTGTTTATTTAAAAAATAAATTATTCAACCTCACATCAGTAAAAACGCAGAAGTAGCAACTTTTCATCTTATGCTTTTCCACAGTAACCACAGCTAATGACAAAAGGTCTTGGAGCCAAAAAGAGAAACGTTTTGACAGCCTGGTGTGTTGGGAACTGTTTTTAAACCACGTTTGTGAGGACAAAATGACTCTCAGTGCCTCGAGAACAAGAAAAAAAAGTTCTATCCCAAACTAATTCTAAAAAAAAATAAAATAAAAATTCAGGATTAAACTCAATTCCAAAGTAACTGGCTGATTTATCCACATCTTAATTGATTCATTCCTCCATCATAGATCATCCATTTAATTCTAGTTTTTCCTGCACATGCTTGTTCCCTTGCCCCGTCGTGATGAGGCTTTAAAAGTCCGCTTTAATTTGGAAGATTTCTAAAGCCATGTTAAAGTATATTAGTTAAAAGGTTTGGAGGAGGGGAAAACATCTTATAACCGGTGTTGTGCAGACATGATATGAATACTAATGTAATTACACAACTTCTGAGTGATTAATTGTATTTGGCTGGAGCAGGAAGGAAAGTAATCTAAAAAGATGAGGAAGCAACAGGTGGCGAGGAAATGGCCAAACGGAGAGAATGAAAACTGAGCACACAAGATTCTGGACTTTGATCCAGCTGCACAAAAACAGCGGGTGACAGCAGCAGTTTAAGCTCGGAGGCTGCTTCACTCTGTGGTTGCAACTGATGTTCAAGCTGAAAAAACATGATAAGCGCAGACAAAACTGATGCAAAGTGTAAAGAACGGGCCTCAACCGACCCCGACTGGGTTCTTCTGCAACCTTCACAAACTTACAAAAAAAAAAAAATGTGGAGTGAGAGGACTAATCTTAGAAATCACTGAAGCAGACAATGAAAAACTCCCAACCAGGCTTCTGGCTCAGCTGAGGCATTGTTCCAGTCCATGCTCTGTTTAGTTAACTGCTGAAGAAGAAAGCTGTGCGGTGCCTGAAGGGCTCTATCCAGAATATAAAAAGACAAACATACTGGTCCAACACTGGGCTTTGATATTTCCACTGCATATAAAGTCTGAACAGAAAAGCCACAGACCATTCCAGCCTGCAAGCTAAATTTGGGAGCACATAATGGACTTTTTGCGTGAAGATAACTGATGTCCCAATCTTGATGAAAATGTTGAGTCATGTATTTAAACTGCATTTCTTAAAAAAAAAGGCATACAAACATTACATTCCTGTATGTAATTATACTTTTAGACATGTGTATCAGTGGCAAACGTCAGAAAGAGCATTTCCCACAGAAAAGTGGTCTAATAAGTGCTGCTGTAAGTGATCAGCTCATTAAAATTCCTCTCAGAGCTGCTGTTAAACCACTATGTGCAGGGAGTTGCTCTTTAATGAATAGGAGAGGCCTGAAAGAGGGAAATGGCAAAAAAACATGCAGGATAATCAGACATGTTGGTGATTGTTTTAGTTTTTTTTTAAACCCTCCTCTATAAAATCACCTAAAGTTTCACCAGAGAAGTCAACTACAGCGAAGGAACAGGAAAAACAGGGCAAAATGCTTTGCAGCATGATGATGTAACTACAATGCATGAACGGCAGCACAGTAAAAGACAAAAACAAACTAATAACAAAAAACAGCCAGGACAGTGAAACTAAGGAATGACGCCTGCATGCTCTTTCTGGTTGATTCTCCATCATTCTTTTGGACAATGAATTCTTCACTAAGCATTTTAAAAATAAAATGTAAGCTTGTATATACCACACGAAAAGGCCACATGTAGATGCATGCTTTGTTTACATGTTGCCCAGAGCCTTCCTGATGCAATTACCCTGAAACTGTATGAATGATTCATTTGTACTTACTGAAGTGCAGTAGTTTATTGGCTTGTGCAAGTCATCCTGACATGGCTTGCCTAAAAGCTACAGTTAGCTCTGACAGAGCCAGACAGGACTGAACAGATACAGTAAGAAAACTATCTGGCTGAATACATCTGATTTAAATCTAAATCCTTACTGTCAGGTGACTAGAAAAGCATAGTCAGAAGGTGCACATACACCATTTGCTAAGTAAAATGTTAAAGGATTGTTCTAACTAATTCACATAGCAGACTGATACTGATAAAATACCTGAGGGCTGTATGACAGCTTGACATCTGGCATCACCAAGGAGATAAGAAAGAGTATCTCTTTATGTTTGCTGAATATTTTTTGACAGTCAGCATACTATAAAGTGATTTATTCATTGTGACCTGGAGGGAGATGCTCAGTCCTTTTTCTCTAAATGTGCACATGTGAGACAGCCAGAGGAGTTCTAAAAAACATGTTTATATTGATTTATAAGTTTAACTAATGCCAACATAAGGTGCGAACAACTTGCAAACTGATTGTAGACTCGGAGTTAAAAGAGGACAAGTGCCAAGTCAGTGCTGAACTGACACGGTTCCACCTAAACACAAAAGACCACTGCAGGCTTTTAAGCCCTTTGATCCAATGCTCAGAGGAAGCAGCATGCGTTCATGCAGATCTTTTACAGGATATGTGCTGGTTTAACTCTTTGCACTGAAAATACAGCTTTTAGTGCAAAGAGGAGCGACTTCCTACTTTACAAGAGAACGGATGCAGCAAACTAAGGCACTTCTTTGCTGTTGCATGCAGGACTGTTCATCCAGGAGGGTAGAGCGAGGCATGCAGAGACAAACAACCCAACAAAAGCCCAGCCATCCAATGAATGAAGAGGCGCTGTGGGTTCTGTGGGTTCTAGCTCACATATCCGTACTGGATTACCAGCCTTGATACACAAGCGCAGCGACTCAGCCATCTGGCCTTACCAAATTGTTTTCTTACCGTGTCCTGTTCCGGAGAAATATCAGTTTTATCAGGGGGTGTGTAAAATTCACCAGCCCATTCTTGGATATGCTGGTGACCCGCAGCTTGTGGTCCAGTATGTGCAAGTCCATATTTCAGGTAACGAGCAGCGTCTCTCCGGTCGGCGGTTTGTGCAAGCGGCGGAGAAAACGCCTCCCTAACTGGGTGCTATCAGCTGAATGTTAAATAAAGACCTTTGGGACGAGCATTACCAAAAACTATAAACCACACGTCTTGCTGCGCTCGACTCGCAAGATGAAAAACATTCGACGCAATCGTGTTTCAGTCTTGCTGAACTACTGTATATTCAAATACAAAGGGGCTGTCCAAGGAGGACACGCCCCCTTCTCTTAAAGCTACAGCTACACGGTGCTGCGGAAGTAGCTAGACTGGCATTTATTTTTTAATAAAAATATATTTCTAAAAGTTTTTTTTTAAAGTTTGCCCTCGTTTTTTAAATGTATTTTTACTGACCTGTTATGTGTTACAACAGTAATTATTTAACAATAAAGAAAGGATCTGAATATGAGCATACTTAATTGACATTCAGCCTTACTTCAAATGACAGCTGGTATCAATTCTTTATTCTGATTGGTTGATTGGATCTTTAAGATAAAATAAATAAATACAAAAATTGCTAATTTATATTTTAGTATTCTAAGACATTTTTTTTATTCGAATAGAAAAATAACAAATACAGACAAAATAGTCTTGGACAAATATAGCACTTTTCTGATGAGCAGTAGTCCAAAATCATAGGCCAAAATACTTGTTAGAAAGTGCAAAATGTGATTGATATTTAGAAAAAACATCTAATATCAGTGAATTTTTTAAAGGATTGTTCAACTAAATATTAGTTTACGAGTTATGTAACTGGCAGCCTTCCCAGGGTGTACCCCCAGACACAATACATTTTTAATATCCATTTGTACTCTGCCTCTTATCCAATCATTTTTACTATATTTATATTACATTTTTTTATATTCTTCTAGTCAACTTCAGCTTATACTGGTGACAGCTGTATTAAACCTCTTCTTTAATAGGGTTTGATTAAATTTGAGGATGATTAGACATTACAAAATGTCAGTGTATCAGTGTCTTGTCATGTGTCTGGTTGATTCATGGATAAGACTAGTTTTGTATGTTTTTTTTTTTATTATTGGTTAATTTCCTTGTTAAAATAATGCATGTTGTGTTAAGTAGCCTGTTTAAACCATCCATTTTCTGTCCCAGGGCTGACATCAGGCGAGAGTCGGGAAACACCCTGGACAGGTCATCAGTCACCTATTTAATCATTGTACATAAAAAAAATTCAAAGAAAGTCAAATAAACTCTGTCCCCAATGTTCATTGTGCTAAACCGCTAGCGACGCCACTGCAGGCAGCTCAAAGTCTGACAGACATTCATCATCCATCCCCACGGTTACAGCTTTCTAACCTTTTTGCCTGTTTTGTATTTTACAGTGGGATGACACACATCACGCTGCCAAGATGGTAACAGTGGGAACCCACCAAGGTTTACTACAGCTCTTTAGAAGCCATGATATCATGGAGGCTCCGTAGCCCACTGCTTTTTTTTCTGTCACAGGTAAAAATAACTTCCATTTTTTCTTTTTCTAGAAATTAAAAATGACCTACAAAGTGGTAAAATGTCTTCTGTGCCAACATCTGACATCTTGATTATGTTCTTCTTGTAATGAAAAATATAATTTTTTCAAATCTGCAAATGATTGTTGCAGTTACATTTTTCACAAACTTTTTGGGAGGTAGGACTGTGAAACAGAATTGTCAATGAACATGTTTTTGTAAAGTAATGTTTTGCACACTCTAGTAGAGCTGAGCAAAGTACCCTCAATAAAAATGATCGTGTTAGTGAGTGTTTCCCCAAATGGAGATTGGAGACAAAGCAACAACAGCCATTCTTTTGACAGAGGCCTGAATGACCACTGCACTCATGTGTCCTAGATGTTAACTTGTAATATTATGCATTTTATATTTATTAATAAATTTAATTAATCATATAACAGTATTTCACAGTGCTTCATACCAGAAGTTACACATTTGATTCTGGTAGGTTGTTTCACATCCTAAATATTTTAATGATTGGGTTCAAAGATACACATTTTACAGATTTTTTAATAAGTCAGCTGTTTAAAGTTGCTGTTGTGAACATAATGTACATAAAAAAAACAAAAAAAGGAAATATTATTTAGGTTTTATTTGTTAAAACATTTGACCTAAAAACATCTAGAAATGTAGATATTTCAGTATGCACCAAAAAGAAATATTTTTATATTACTGTTAATGACTGGCTGGAGTGCAAATAGGGAATCAGACACTGATGTAATAGAAGATCTTCCAGCAGACATAAAAAAAGAAAAAACAAAAGAAAAACAAAAGAAAAAACCACAAAAAAAAAAACCCAACAACAACAACAACAACAAAAAACAACTCTGGAATCAGTAGGAACAAGTATGTCAGGAGGTTTCTGTTAAGCTGCTTGGGGTCATCTTCTCACTGCAATGGTGAACTCTGGGTGGGAATCATTATTCGAGACTCCATACTTCTGATCAAAGGCACTGAGGATAGACAGAGGGAGATAAAAAAAAACTTTAGACACTTTGATGCTTCAAATATATATAATACAAGCATACAAACACTTGCAACAACCTTTTTTTAAATTCAAGTGATCAATTTTATGGTTCAATAACAGTAAATGCACCCTACCACACAAAGCTTGCTATTTAATAATGTTGTCTTCAGCAATTTTTGACAAAATTGTCACATTGCAGAAAAAAACTCAAGCTATGTTTTAAAATGTATGTAACTTTGAGCAAATACCATGCATTTTACTTTACTGTTCCCAGGAGAAAGCCTGTCAGACAACTTGACCACTAAGACATTGTTATTGTATTTACATTAATAGTACTGCAATTAAATCAGTAAAGAGTATCCTGATAAAACACTCTATTAATGTACTATTATTTATCCTCCTGTTATAGCTGCAAAGCCACTTGAAGTTGTGGATTTATATGTTCCCATGCTTGCAAATTTACCCAAATACACTTCACACCAAACGGCAATGTACAATAACTAATTTTAAAAACTGGTTTATACAATTTCATGACAACAAAAAGGAAACAGAGTTTTATGTTAAATTGATCTGATTAAAGAAGCTTCATGCAGCATCCATAACACAAGGAGTTCAAATCAATCCTGTATTTATGTTGATGGTGTTGAAATACAGTGTTCAATCTGAGTGGGCAATTGTTTTGTTTGTTTTTTTAACAGCAAACAGCAGAAACCTAATGAGGCAGATTATGGCCAATAAGGGTTTATTTGGGAACATTTGTGTGGGTAATTTTCTGTCCTACCTGTATAATACACATTAACGTCCCATCCATCCTTCCGCCAAGCAGAGTTCCTGGTATCCTCACGGGACTGCAGGCTTTCATAAGCTATATAAACACATGCACAGTGCATCACTTTGTATGTGGGTGAAGTTTAATGAAACATTTTGCATAACTATGGAAGCAAAGGTGAAAAAACAGTACAGTACACACAAAAAAAGAGCAACTTTTGTGCTTTTAACCACCTTTCATTTGCATTTGGCTGCTCTGGTATTTCCACTTGTTATGAAATCATATTTTTTAAAATTTGCTTCATCTACTTTATACAGGCAAAGTGATCTGTAGGGAACGACATCCATCTACATCAAGAGCCACCCCACACATGACCATAAAGGCTATCATCACAGAAACCTCCAGGTCAGAGCAGACAGGTGTCCAGACTGCAGCCATAGACTGCAGATCAGGGCCACCAGCCAAAGACAAAGGTCATCTCCATAGCAACAACCTCACAGAGCAGGCCTAGCTTCAAAGTTGGACAAATCATGAGGAAAATATCGGAAGAAAAAACAAAAGTAAATAAAAATAATGAATAAAAAGTAAATACCATTCATATTTATGACATACGTAAGAGTACACATTGACCATGTGTCTGGGTATAATAGTAAAATGAAGTAAATAAATAAAATGGAGTAGAAAAAACTAAATAAATGAGTAATTAAACTAAATTAGTAAATAACAACAAATCAGTTTGAAATGAAATAATTAAATATGTTTAAAATAGTTAAAAGTAAAGCCGAAAGTTCCTGAAGCATTTGTTTAAAAGCAGCAGCAGCAGCAGTCTCTTCTGAGGCTTTAGAAGAGTAATTCCAGGCTCAGCCATGATGACTGAAACAAGGCCTAGCCTTAGGCTTTACAACAAACTTTGGGACAACCAAAAGGTCAAGCTCAGGGTCAGGGTCTACTTTTGCTAATAATAATGAGCTTTCAGGTACATGAGAAGGGCAATTAGTACATTTATAAACTAAAAGAAACTTAAAATTAGAACACACAGGGAGCCAATGCAGTGATTTTAAAAGTGCACATGTAGCTAAATTCTGGGGGAACTAAAAACTTGAAATACTCTTTTTAGGGAAGACCAGAAGGCAGAGCTACAGTTACGCCTCCTACTGGAGATAAAAGCACGCATCAACACCTCTCGTAGAAAAAAGCCTCGTAAAGCCTTTCAAACTATCCAGTTAGCTAACACCTCCACACAATAAGTCATAGACGCCTGGATGGGTTCAGACCGCTCTTTATATAGCAGGTGTGAAACTATAATAAACAAATACAGTGCATAAGAAAATATGAGAAAGTTAAAGCAAATTAGTTTGAAATGCTAATGCTTCTTAAAATACACTTTATAACAATAACGAAAAATGAAGTACACATGGCACGTAAATAAGACCAACATAACCTGCTAAGATCTACTATTTTTACACTTAACGTTAACTTCTATTAATAGTCACAGAGAATGCCTTACATGAACTCTTTACAGCTGACTTAAGTCTAACACTCGTGTACTCAGCAGCGCATGGTCTGCAGGTTTACTTCCTGCTTCTCTTAAAGGGCCAGCGCAGCAAAATAAGCCACACTAAATGACAGGCCAGAACAGGGGGACTTTGGTTCTGGTTGAAACCATTTGAAAATAGTACCTGAAAGACCCATATAACCTCTGAATACGTTTAATAAATGTTTACAACTACTGGTGCGTAGATCCAGTAAAGCCAGTAGATCTAGAGGCAAAGACATTTCTTGTGGTTCCAAACACCTGAGAATATTTTTTTTTTACAATTTTTAAAAGGGCAGGTTTGATCCTGAGCTTTGTTCTCAATTTTTCCCCTACAAATGGCTTTTATTTAGATATTAATTTAATGAAAACAATCAACAACGTTTTCAATTATTTTGCAGCAAGTTGTAAACAGATTGGTAACATTCAAAACATTGCGGTCTAAATGACTTCTTCAGAAGAGAACTCATCACTACGGTTTTTAAGGGATTTAGAAAAAAAAATCTGCCTAAAGATGGTTAATAAACAATATTTGCAAGAAAATCAAACTCAAAGAAACCAAAGCCTCAAAATCAGGTTGGCACAATACTCACTCTGTTTAGCTGCATTATTGTATGTTTTGAGTTGTTCATGTAAAAATTCAAAACAATAGATTTATGTTTCTCATCTTTTTCCTCCCCTGCAACTTCCTTTTTGCTCTTGAACTTTCTCATTTTTCATGGTGTTCTGGATTTATTTTTTCAAAGTTTTGGTTGTAAAGTAAAGCAGCGGAGTCAACGTATGACAACAGTAAAATCATGTGATGCAAATAAATTCTGAGCCATTTGGTTTAAAATGTCAGTATAATTGCAGCCAAAGTAGATACTCTGACTTAAATGCAGTGAATATGCAAATA
Source organism: Kiunga ballochi (assembly GCA_037177335.1). Classification (NCBI taxonomy): domain Eukaryota; kingdom Metazoa; phylum Chordata; class Actinopteri; order Atheriniformes; family Pseudomugilidae; genus Kiunga; species Kiunga ballochi. The sequence continues at coordinate 6,540,412 of JBAMIG010000012.1, forward strand.
AAAAGGAGTGCAATGAGGCTTAAAAAAGGTAAAGTATATGTGAAAGATACTAAACATGATTGTTTGCCAAAATGAGCTGTTAGGTTCTTTGTAAATGCAGGTAAAAAAGGAAGTACGCGTGGAAAGGTTGATAATTGCCAAGCAACCTTATTGACTGAGGAGCCCAATCCTTGTGTGGACAATTAGAAAATCATTTACATGCCAAAATGACTTGGAATATCCTGTACATCCTTGTCAACAACCAAAACTAAATTAAAGTTGTCCATTAGTTATGCTGAAATTGAGAGAGAGCAAGAGATTTAAGAAAGAAACAAAAAAACAAGCAAAACAAACAAACTTAATAAAAAAAAAAGGTCTAAAAAGGAGGACAGTTTGTGTGAAAAACACAGTAAATGCAAGTGATGCATTTAAAGGCACTCACTCACTTATTTACTCACCCCACAAGTGATAAACAACATAGAGGTCACCGATCTGTGAGAAGAATCCACCAACCGCCTCATTGTTTTCCTGCCTGTACTTGATTGCTCTTGCCCTGTTGTAATACCAGAACATTTTAGGAAAAAAGTGCTCACCGGACCAGCTCCAACAATTAATGGTTACACAGAAAAAAGTTCAAGCTAGTACTGGCTTTTATTATCTTCAATAGTTCAGGAAAATAGTGTTTGTCTTACCAATGGTTGCCCCATTCAATCATGGTTCCTGGCTGAAACACATGGCAGGTGACACGGTTAAAAACTAAACTATTACATCACTTAAAGCTAATTCTATACTCATTTGAAAGATTTTCCATGTTAATAAGTCTGACTTATGCTAAGAAATGTGAACACAATGTTTACAATAAGGATACCTTGAGGTTATATGAGCGCAATTCATATATGTTTGGTCCTCGTCTTGGCAGAGGTTCGTTCCAGAAGCTAAACTCCAGAAGAAGCTGGTTTCTTCTCGAGATCAACATTTTTGCTCTCTCTTTCCGAAACTCCAAATATTCCTGTAAAGAAATGAAAAGAAGTGCATGCAAGTATGCTGGTGTGTTAATAAGAAGTAAAAAAAAAAATCACCAAAACTGGGGGTAATAATTACAGCTCTAATTGTTTCTAAATATTTTTTCCCAGCTTTTTGCTATTCTTGTCCAAATATTTAAGATTTTTTAAAAATAAATTTGTCACTTAATAGAATACAAATTAATTAATTACGGCATCATTAATTGCTACTTTATATAAAAAAGAAAGATAATGAAAGAACTTGCTTGACACCTTGTTGATTTTCAGTTTCTGCAGACACTCAGTCAGAGCTGGATAGCCTCCTCTGTAACGCCACAGATGCACTGCCAACACACAACAGCAGATGTCATTGTAACACCATAAAGTGCCTGATGCCACCCACACATTCCAGGCTTACAAAACCTCCATCATCATGTTGTCTCTCTTTGCTGTACCTAAATGTTCCACATACACTGAAAAGTCTCATATGTTGAAAGATTTTGCTGGTGGTTTGAGGCGTTTGTGTCATCTGTATTGCTCTATTACACAAACTACAGCCAACGTGCAGCCACTTAAAAACCATGTGATGATGTAAACACCTCTTGCAGCTTCGCTGATTGATGAAAGTAAAATCTCTGGTCATGTTATTGTAAGTCTCTCCATCATCGCTCACACAGAAGCTTACCAGCTTGATCCTGTTCACCATACCAGGTATTCCAGCTTCCAACTACCTCACATGGAAAGTCCTGGTCCCGATGGAGCCTGAGTTGCACCTCAGCCCTTAAGTCAGAACACAAACCACACAGATACTAACAGAGAATAATAAAAGATTAAATGATTGTATACAGTCATACCAGCACAATGATCAACCAGAAAGCGCTTAGGGGACATGGAGGATAAAAAGAATTAGGTTCAACAAGACCATTTAACATGTAAATATATAATACAATATATTGCTTTTACATGAGTTATATATAAGCACAGACAATCTTGTGATTTAACAACAATTCAGTCTTAATTGACCAAAGCAATCTTTGTTACTAAGGAAACCCCTCATCGTATAAAACAAAACATTGGTTTTTGCACGGTTGTGCAATAAAGATAAAGTGTGTGGGAGCTGCTTACAGGAAAGCCACAGCTGAGGATTGTTAGGAACGGTTTGGAAGTCAGATTATTTATAAAGCTCTGAAATTTGCATCGCCTGGCCTTTCCTAACAATGACTATGAACCTGCTGTAGCCTTAACAAGCTAATTAAGGCCTGAAATCTTGGTCAGAGAAATGCGAGGGGTTAAATCTCTTGGGATGCCCAACAGAAGGATTGCCCCTTTTCCGTACTTTTCCACATTGTGAAGCTTAATAAAAATAGCCATGTATAAATAAGACATTAATCTTGCATAATTGGGAGAACAGATAGTCCCAAACTGTTGCAAAATGGCTATTTTAAAGATCTTGCCTGAACTGTTTGTCTAAAAAAACCTTTTTTGAAATTTGTTCAGCATGACTTGATCAGACTTTACTTAGATCATGTTTACATGCAGTATCGAGATGATGGAGATTTATAGATACAGCTGCATCATTTCAAAATAGTCATCCGGAAATGTTTGTTTTTCTCTTATTTTACTGTGTTGTTTTTACGGCTCATAGCATAGTGCTTAAAGGGTTAAAATTATGAAACAAAATGTATACACTGTACATGTGTACACTTTAATAGAATATTTATTAATAGAAACAACTTTTTTTTTCAATTTTAAATTACATTTTTATAAAGGAATCTTTTAAATGTAAAACAAGGCAATGCAAAGAGCCAAAAGAAAAAAATGTAGTTTAGGTGTAAAAATATTTCAAAGAAGGAATCAAACTTACTGTAGACTGTTATATGCATCCAGGCACTCTGGTTTGACATTGTGAACTTAAAAAAAAGACAGAAAAGACAGAAGTTTATCAGAATCCTTTAAAAAAAAAACCACAATACCAAAATGTTCAACAAAGTCATTTCACACTTGAATTCAGCAAGGAGTTCACATGCGCGATTGATTCACTTGCAGAAGATTACATGCTATAGAAATTGAAACCTTGCAGGGTGTGTTGTACCCCACACAAAGGATCAAAGTCTGCTGAGAATGATAGATTTCTTCTCAAAAGACAGGCACCATTATCACACCAGAGTGCAAAAAAGAAAAAGCAGACAAATTGTTCCAATGTTACAACATTTTTATAGAGCGGATACGTCAGACCATGAGTGGGAGTAATATCACATTTTTTATGTCCTTTGAGGTCACTGCAGTCAGTGATAGAATTTAATAAAAATGATTTATCCTCAGAGATAAACAACATTATAAACTGGTTACATAAAACAGAAGTCACTCAGTTTAATAAGACATATCTGTGTATCACATTCAAATGTAATCACTCCTGTTAACTTGCATTTTGCAACAATTATGGTTCATTTGGATGGTGGGGGGGGGAGGGGGGAGGGGGAGGGGGGGGGGGGGGGGGGGGGGGGGGGGGGGGGGGGGGGGGGGGGGGGGAGGGGGGG
>JBAMIG010000012.1:6552477-6570887 GCA_037177335.1 Kiunga ballochi
TTTCTATGTGCTGCATTTCCAAGCTGCATTTCTATGTGCTGCATTTCCACGTGCTGCATTTCTATGTGCTGCATTTCCATGCTGCATTTCTATGTGCTGCATTTCCATGCTGCATTTCTATGGGCTGCATTTCCATGTGCAGCTCTGTTAGTCTACCTGCCTTTTCTTTACAACATCTGTGATGCTTTTGATGTTTTTATGTAAAGGACTTTGAATAGTCTTTTACATGAAACATGCCACACAAATAAACTTGTCTACAGTATATCAGTACTGTCATGTTATAGAATTTATACAGTATAATCTCACCAAACAGCAATTTCAGCAATAATATCTCCGTCTAAATTTGAGGATGTAAATTCATAATATTACCAGATATGATTTCTGCAAAGCTGAAAAAAGTGATTTTGGCTAAAGTAAGTTTGTGCTTTCTGCATTGTAGGACCATTTTAGTTATAATAATCTGTTAGATTTCTAAAATCAAGACCTGTTGAATCAAATAATATGAAACTGACAATGATTTATGTGCATGTTTAACACAAAGAGATTAGGCTAGAAATGAGGAAATGATGTGGGAAGTGGTTACATTTCCGACTGACATGTATGCAACCAAATTCCTTAAAAATACAGCTAATTTAATGTTCAATTATCTGTTTGGGTTATTGGAGCGTGAGCATAAAACAGTATCCAAACAAAGAAAGAAAACATTTCAGGACTACACTGTGCTGTATCGTTGAGTTGATAAGAGCAGAGCCGAGGTACTACGCAGACTGTGATATGGTTTCCTGACTGATGCAAACTCACCAGAGTGCTGTTCTGTTTAAGCATAACAGATATGGCTCTGGCACCATAATCTCCAAGATTGTTGTCAGACAGATCCAATTGATGGTTAAATGTAGTGAAAAAAAGACGGTAAAAAGAATAATGACTAACACCAGAAGGTTAAAACTACATCTACGTGTTATTTATTATTATTATTAAATACAGATTTATTTTTAATGTTACAGACTAGTGAAGGAGCATGTATCATGCAGAGTTTAACACATAGACTGGTATTTTCTTAACCCCTCTATCAGGATATCTTTTCTTGGAGAGATTGATAAGACAACATCGTTTTAAACGGGATTTACTCAGATGGGGAGAACATACCTCAAAAATCTTACATTTCAAATAAGAAGTTATGTATTTTCTAAAGTCATGACCAAATCTAAACATCAATGAGTCAAGAATTAAATATTTTTATCTGCATTTGCTTTTACTGACAATTCCCTGTGACAGGCATCCCTCCACCTTGGAGGAATAATTATGATTCTGAAGCCTTGATTTCTCCTCTGGTTAACATCCAGTGTTTTTGTTTAAAGTGCTACTTATTAATCTTGATTAACATAGAAAAAAAGAGTCATCTTGTTTGTATCAATAATATTTTTTACAAATGTTAGATATGCATTGAAATGGTTTGTCACTTGCCCATTACTATGCAGACTGATGATATAAGAGCCCACAGAGACTCTGTAACTCAGGAGCCTGCCTGTATGTGACTTTTACAAAAAGATGCTGCCAAACATACAGCAGGGACCCAGATGTTAAATTGTGTGCTGTTAATATAACTAGGGTGAGAATGTTGTATTCTTTAAGAATGATGGTGACTCCACGTGTAGAAGAGAGTGAAAGACACAAAGTGTGTAAGCTCGAGTGCCCAGTACAACCACCTGTAACATAACAATTTTCCATTAACATCTCGGCAATAGCCGCTCCGCCCATTCCTTCCATCCAATTATCTCACAGGTTCAGCCGCAGTATTGAAGTGTTGGTTACCAGGGGAACCGCCAGTGCTTTGGTGCCCTGCAAATACACAAACTCCCACCCTCAAAGTGAAATTCTTCTGTTTGTTCGCTGCAGTGTGTTTTCTTATCTGTGTTTCAGTTGAAAGAGTAGGTGCAGGTGGGCAGAGCGACAGAAAGGAATATTAAAGCTGTGCGAGGTAAATTAAGCAGAAGGGAACTGTGTGGAGGCGAGGGTCAGAAATGAGGCTCAGAGAACATGAACATGTTTCTTGCACAGATAATAAGATAGTGGAGTGCATGAAGCGTTGTGTTAACTTGACCTTAAGAGAAGATGGTGAGAAGATAGTATGGTTAACTACTAGCAGATCATTTCTGTGGGATTTGAAAAGTCCGGCTACTTTGCTTTTTCACTGAATAATTTTTTAAGCATTTTGTGTAATATGAAGCGTCAGAAGAAGGTTACTCGAGTTAAAAACGCATGAAAAGTTTTGTAATAAATTAATTAGATTTTTACAGCAACATCATGGAGGAGCTTGTAAAAAGATGACCAATGACCTGAAATAGGCTCATTATGTGTGGAAAAATTACTTTTTTATTATGTTTGGGTATCTTTTTGTTTTCTAAGTAATTGTCAGGTACTTATTTGTTTGGTTTAATAGAGAAATAGTTGAACACTGACAAAATCAATCTAGCTAAAATATAAAAGACATGATTTAGTAAACAAATAAAACCTGCAACATTTGTGAAATAGAAGAAGAATGTTTCCATTATGCTTAGAGTTGTACAAAATCTAAATGTTGCATTAGAAATCTGGAACTCCTACATTATCCTCCTACGTTATCACTAAAAAGGTTTTACGATTTTGTGCTGGAAATTCACATTTTTTGAGAACATTGTTTTAAAAATGTAATGGAAACAGATTTTTCACATGACGTAATAAGTCATGTGACTGGTTAAGACGGCGCGGTATAAAGTCAAACACTGGGAAATGCTGAGTTTTACAGTCTATTGAAGAAGGGAAATTAGGATGACTGGCAATTTTTCCACAGCAATTAGAAAACCCCAAAATAATGATTCATGGTTTCCATGTGTGAGCCGGTAATTTCATGAAATCTATTCAGCTGGACGAGATTTTATCTGAACCGTGGCTTGTGATCTGAATAGAAACATGCAAATCAAAATAGCCGTCAAAACTTAATGCATTTACTTAGCATTAAACCTTAAAACACATACAGCTACAGTGTTTGTCTAAGTGTTTGAAAAAGATATGTCTAGAATACCTGAAGCCCCAGACCATAATGCAACATATGCAGCTAGGTGTCCTGAATGTGCCGCGTGGAAACGAGAGGAAGGCACAACCTGCAACACTTTACACGCCTTCTAGTCCTCCCCCGTTAGATCATATGCTGCCTCCTTTCCTGCAACACAAAGAAAAACACTAATGTCTGAATTGTTCACTATCAATACCTCTTTGACAAAAGGAGAAATGAGGCATTTTCACCCTGGAGGACCTTTTGAGTTTGATATTGAATAGTCCCTCATGGCTGGTTCTGCCCTGTCACTGAAGCTTATTCAGCTCATTCATAACAGATGGTTTTCACTTCTTGTGAAAAGCAAGCCTGACACAAAGACTGAGATGAAATAATTAACATGCAGAGCAGGACTTTGCATATGTGGTGGGCGCATGGAGCGGTTTCTGTATTTTTTTTCCTCCATTTCTTTTCAGAAAACCATTTAGAGATTGAGAATGCAGGAGGGAAAGATGGAACAGATGGGGTGACAGGAGGGCTTTTCCTTATCAGTACATGCTCTGATCAGGATCAAATGAATTTATGTTTTGGCGCCTGGTGTAGAACATGACCCAGGACAGGAAATAATAGGAAACGGTTTATTTTAAATCATATGAACCACAATAGTACATTTGCTTATTATGAAATCTAACTCTCATACATTTGTTTTGTGCTACAAATCAGTGTCGTAGTTACCATGAAATGCAACACACTGCTCAGTTTCTTCCTCCTCCCTGCTTTCATCATCTCATATGCTCATGTAGAGGCTTGAGTGTTGGTCTTTTGGCCCATGCAAGTCTTCTTTCCACTTCAATTTTTTCTGGATAAAGAATGAAAAGTTACTTGTCAAACCTGGGTTTGTTGGCAATCTGAGTGATACTTTAATTCTCTTAAATCAAACAGATACTCCGTCAACTTAATTTCTGACAACTAATCTAAAATAATTAAATTATTTTTTGTTAACTGTTCTCTATACTTTCACTCCTTTCTTTCTGCAGCCCTTTAACCTCTTAAACCAGAGGATATTTTTCTGACATCTTTCCCTTCCTTCAGTGATGAGTTGATGACATATTCACATATACCTCTGCCAGACACGACATTTTAAGATATACTCCTTTTAAAAAAATGTTTGAAATCTTCTGCCTGTTGGAAGTAAAAATAAAATAAGGGGCTCCACTTGTCATGTTTTTCCTTACATTTATGTATGCAGGCTAGTCTGGACTACATAAAAACTGGGAAAAATATTCAAGGGTAAGATGTGAAGTTTGTCCTGTTGAATAAATTCATGTCTTCAGAGGCACAAAAGTCACATATAAAGAAATGAGCTGGTTTTTGGCCTGCATTTTTGAGCTTGTATTATTTTACCTTAGACAATCAGGCCTCAGTCATACCTAAAGATGGTCATGACCTCCATTTCTAAAAACCCATCATGTCCAAACTGGGTAACTCGCTTTAAAAAGCTCATCCAAACTTTCTTCAATCATTTATGTCTTACACTTTTTAATAACCTTTTCCAAACTGTCTCATGGGGCTTATTGTGCCCATCTGGTTGTTTATACGCTCTGATCGAAACTTTGCAGACTTATCAAGGTGCTGATCTTCTTACCTCACCCAGTTGCAGCTTCTCTTCTTCTGCTTCATTACCTTCCAGGGCTAAAGGGAGCAGCATGTCTGTGGCCAGCTTATTCCCTTCAACCAAGACTTTAAAATGATAGATAATACTTTTTTCCCCAAAAAAATATAAGGCATTTATTTTTCCACAGAAATCCCTGCACTGAATTTGAGCAGCAACCTATCTTTATGCAAGGATGACTGAAATCTACTGGTGGGTTCAGAGAGGCTTGTACTCTATATGTGAGCATCAGTGCCAATCAGAATCTTCTTCTAAAGTTAGAATTACTCAATTTCTTAACAACCCTAAACAGCTTAATACTCTGAATGCTAACTCTGAGCCATGACAACATAACAGCCCCTAGGAGGGGAGGCGAGTAAACGGCTTGTTTAAAATGCATTCGTACTGTAAATCTAACCTTTAAACTAGGGTACATCAAGCTTAAACTGTTTCAGCTTCATGAATAAATGTTTCCACAAGGGTCTCCTTTCAGATATAAACACATATAAACAAGAAAAAAATAGCCAGGAAAATGTTCAGACATACTGTAAATGTTTCTCTTTATTTGTTAGTAAATGCAAAGTCATCGCAGTTGATGCATTAAAATGGAATTTCCTCAGTCAAATACACAAAAGGTCGTTATAGCAGAGGCTGATTGGATCAGAGTTGTTCATAGCAGCAGCGATGCAAAAAACACAGAAAATACCCCCCAAAGAATGTCATGGCCACCAGAAGCCCTATGAGAAAGGCCAGACAACCACAAAAATACTGCCTCACTGACTGACAGTGCTGGTACATAGACAGCACTTTTAAATACAAACAAGAGACAGATCAACATGCATTTATTCAATGCTGCTGTTTTACCCTCATACCTAAAAGAATATATGAGAGAGCATAGAGAATAGGCTTTTTTTTTTTTAAACATTTTCTTTTAGATCAAGCATAATCATAGTACTCTCTTACATAATCAAAATACATTCTTAGAAAAGATTGAAGTGGTGCTCTTTAGTTTGTACTGTCTCGTATAAGCTATTTCATGTATAGATTTGTTTTTTTTTGTGTTTTTTTTTTTGCTGAACATCAGACAGACAGACATTTATGGGCAGCTCTCATTCTCAATAAATGAAGCAAGTTACAAGTTAGGAGACATTGATCCAGAAGGTTTAAGACAATAGGAATCATCCACTTCACCACCAAAAACAGTTGATTTTGACACAAACGATTTGAAAAAAAAAAATCTTTACACAAACAGCTTTGATGAATATGAAAAAAAAATACTCTTAAATCAAGCCAAAAGTTATCTTTAATTTTAATAAAAAATACCACCCCGCCTTTAAAATATAGATTCAGAAGCTGACACAAAACCATGTTGAGTGGGTGATATAAACATTTAAAAACAAAAACCAATGCAGCTCCTGGAAACAAATCTAAATAACAACTTTGACTCAATGTAAAACAGCAAATGACCACAGTAGCAGTGCAATCGCCTCTTCTCAATACAAAACTTAAAACTTTGAATCACAATAGGACTAAACTTCTGAAATCACAGCTATAAGCCATGTGGACAGTTTCCAGTTACAAAGCACAATCTGCAACATCAAATTAGCAGGCTAGTGTGGCTATGAGCATGTTTTTAATTTTTTATAACCCAAGAATCTAATTCAACAACAATCAGAATGTGCAAAACATACACCTGAGATCATGCATGTTTACACTCTCATATATAGATGTGTACACTGGTGATGGTGTCTGGGGCACTCGTATGCATGCACACATACGTGCTGATGCCACTAGGCAGGTGTTGGTTCACAGTGAAGGGGTGGCATGCGAGCCGCAGGGTAGGACAAAAAACATGCAGAAAGACAGCCAAAATAATAATTATACCAAATGTTGGCAAAGACTTAATGTAAGGCAAGAGGCAGAGGAGTTACGAAATGCACATTTTAAAAGCTCTATTAGTGATGAATAAAGGTTGACAGCTGCCAGATAGGATTTGGGCAGCATCATTTCTATTCCTTTATGTTTTGTTATGGAAATGTTTTATTTTTTGTAAAATGCTTTGGGGGGGAAATTCTTACAGACTTCCTGAGACAATGGAGTACATATAAGACTACAGCCGAGATCCTATTAGCGTAGCTTAGTAAAAAGGTGAGTGACTAAGCATGGCATTTGTGAAAATGAAGTTAAATCTTCCTGTCAGCAAATTTAAAGCTCATTTTAGTACATTTTGTTTGTCTGATCTGTATAAAAGCTAAAGTGTAAAAATAAAGAGCTGTTCATGATTTTGTTATTTGTAAAGATCAGCGAAGCTTCTTAGCTGAACATTTTTTTTTTCTGAACCAAAAGCGAGGCTTCCGTTTTCAGGATGTGAAAGGCTTAATACTATGAAACCTTCAAAGAAATGTATACTAATAAAAGTAATGTCCTAATGCTTATGTTATGTGGTGGTGAGAAATGAAGCCATCTTATCACTTTTAATAGAAAAACTGAATGAAAGTTTATTTTCCCAAGAACAACTTCGCACCACTCAGTTTATTCAGTACCCTTAAATATGTGGAGAAGCAGGCAGCTTATTCAGTGACCCAAGCATTTCTGAACTGTGTAATTAAAATCCAACTACAAGTTTCCACAAAACAAGTTTTAAACTAAAGGAAAAAACTAAACCTAACATGTGTTTTGATGTCAATCCCCAATAAAACAGTGAGTAAGAAGGAAATGGAAGTGAAAAGAAGTTTGATGAAATTGATGGGTTTCCACATTTAGAAAACAAAAGCAGAATCAACTTTAATCTTTGCTCTGGTATATTCTAAAAATAATCCTCAAAAGTCAGAAGAAATTATGACCAGAATAAAATCTAATTAAAGAAAGACCTTTCCACCACCAGAATCAGAACTTTTCAGAATGTCAAAGCCTTGAATAAGGTTTAACATTTTACTTTCACGTTACAAATTTGACTTGAGAATTTAGTGGCTTTACTGCACAACCCATCCAGTTTAGAGAACACCAGCTGCGACAACATGATGATGTTAAGAAAGCATAGACCATCTACTGAAAAGCCCTGTCACCAGGCTGATATCTTTTGATGGATTGCCAGAGGGAAGTTACAACACGTTAGTTGAGGCTGTGACACAATTGCAGTCTTAACAATTCAGAGAAACCCATGAACAAGTTCCATAATTTTTTTTCTGCATGCCTGTACATCGTTCACTTTCCTAAAGCTACAGCCTCTAGATATAACAGCTCAAAGATATAGTCCTTTGCAAAAAGTAAAGTAGACTCAGTTCATACAGAATACTTCGGTTTGTAATCACAGATCCCTGCAAACATATGACCTCAATACAAGCCTTTTAACTGCAACAATAACACAGAGTATATTATATTTCTTAAGTATATTCTTGTCCTTGTCATGCATTCACAATGAGGCAGGTCATTACACTAGGTGCACACATTATGAATCAAAGTTAATTTTTTTTTTTGGAAGAATCATCAACAAGCAAAACAATCTCAGAACAAAACATTTCCAATTTGCTACAGACAAAGTTGCAGAGCCCAACCAAAACATTAAGTGGTATAAAAAAAGAAAAATAAAGGAACCCCCTTTTTGTACAGTACAAAAATTGGCACAGTATAGTTTAACCAGTGATGTTGTGGGCTTCAGACTGGTTTTTTTTTTCCTTCCAGAGAGCCGGCGATTCATCAACCTATGAGCAGAAAACCCTGAGAAAGAAAGACAACAGGGAAGAAGAGAAAGAGAGACAGACAGAGACATGAAAACAGAGATGTTACAGGCATTACTCATCCTGCGAACAGGGGCTTTGATGGCTAAATGTGAAATTCAAGTGACAATCCACACAGGAACCATCGTCTGTGATGCATTATGTTAGTACTTAATGAGCCATTGTGGCTATGTAGGGCCCTTGTTTTGCTCTCATGGCAAGGGTATATGAAGTGTATAATCTTGAAAATGCACAAATAATGTCGGAAACACAAACAGAAATGGAACAGAGCCACTCGCTCTCACTAATCCGGTTAGTTTATTGGCCTCTCTCTACTGGTTTCTATGGTTACTCCCAGTTTTTATTTGCAAGTAAGGTTGACAACCCACTGTTGCCAAACAACCAGGGGTTGCAGATTGAAGCCTACTTGCAAACGTCTCAGTGGACACATTTTCATAAAAAAAAAAGCTTGCTAATTCATTTGAGAAGTAAAAATGTTAATGCTGATAAATTGATAAGAGCTGACCCACTCATTTAGTACATGAAATTGTGAAATGCAAGTCCTGATTGATCAGCCTGTTCCGCTTACAAACATAGTAAATTTGACTTAAACTTGCAGAGTTTGAAAAACATGGACAGCAAAGCTTAGACATAAATATTCAAAACTGTGAAGCCAGCAGACCTCAGACAAGTCCAGACACAGAGGTAAATCTGGGTCCAGACCAACAGCCTCCTTAAAAAGTAGGAAAACAAAACACTCCTACTAAGCATTTAATTATATTAAATTAAGTTACACCGATTTATTCATTTATTTTGCCCAAATGTAACCTTTACAGAAACTGCTCCTGCACTTATCTGCAGAACAACTAGTTTCCAAGATTTGTAAATCGATTACCATTTATTCTTTTAAACCAAATGTATTTTGGTAATTTTGCTCAGTTCTGGCAGCATTTAATATTTCAGTAATTCTTTGGGTTTTTACATGTATGTGAGGAAAAATGGAGGGCAGGTTTGCTCCGGTAGATATGCAGAGGGGTTGGCTGCAAATATCTATTTTGTCACACACAAACAAAAAAACTAATGAATAAACTATTCATGTTAAAGTAGAAGCTTTACTACAAGAAAATGCTAAAAAGACAACTTTTTTTAAGAGCACTTACTCATCAGAGTCCTTTTTGCTCTCCTCAATGTAGGCGATGGACTCTGAGCGAATCCGATTGGTGACCTCATAGGTACGCAGAGTGACCCCGAAGATGTCCTCATGGTACCGGTTCTCATCCTGGTGACAAGGTGGTGAGATTAAAAGAGAAGAACTATGAGAAGTTGCTCAAAACATTGCATGGAGAGGAACCATTTCCTTCATGCTTTTTACTAAAAAGGTAAAGTTTGTAGAACTAAGTAGGACCTTTTACATCACTGGATAAGTTTAAAAAGTCTTTCAATTTTCAGCAACTCCAGGATTAAACAACATTTACCCACTGTGGAAATGTTTTAATGAATTTCTTCTGCATTTCAGCTCATCAAAACATCTCAAGCATCCCTCCTCTTACCCTAAGCTTGCTGATGTAGAAGCCGGCATCCTCCAGACTCATGTGGCCTTGCTGCTTGACAATTTGCTGGACAGTCTTGAGAACATCTCCAGCCATTGTAACATCCCCACACACATAGATGTGTCCACCCTCCTTCCTCAGGCACTGGTACACCGTTTCAGATAGATGCTCTCGCAGTACATCTTGTACATATTTCTGACAGAAAGGCAGTGAATTAAAGGTCAGTGCACATTAAGGAGTTGAGTGTGAGGATAATAAGAAGGGAAACCCTTTTTAAATTTGACTCAGTCCAATCTAAAAAGAAAAATGTTATTTGGAGTTTTCAGCTCAGCTGTGACATTATGAATTTATCTCAGTCCCACCCAGCAGTCCAGAGAAAGTTCTGACAAGTTAACATATTAAAGTTTTAGAGAGTTTAAGGCTTGTACCTTTGGTTTGCCGGGTTCTCTGGAATAAGCCGCATAGAGCTCCTTGAACACGCCTTTGTTCTTAGCTTGGATAGTCTCGTCCTTATAAATGTGGTCCATCTCAGACTGACGACAGCCAAACACCAGGATCATGGGGCACGACTTGATCCCTTAAAAAAACAAACAGGTAGTTACTTTTGTGCCCAAACTACAGATGCTACATAAAGCTTTAAAAAGATATTCCATCCGAATGTGAAGCAGCATTGTATAAACATTATATATAAAGAAAAAAAGGAAAATAAAGAATATGAAGAAAGAAAAACAAAGATGTCTGACCGTTGTGCTCAAGATCAAGTAATCTGTGTTGCCAGAAGCTTCTGAATGGGGCGATGCCAGTTCCTGGGCCCACCAGAATACAAGGTGCTTGGTTGTCTTTGGGAAGTTGGAACGATGGTGCACTGAAATACAAAAGATGTGGAGAAAGTTAGTATTCAGGTCAAAAAGACCTGCTGTGTAGCTAAGGTGTGGCGATTAGCATCAATTTCTAACAATAGAAAGGCTCATTTGAGTTTAAGTCAGGGTGTGTGGATGCTTAATCTCTCTGCGGACTGAAGATGCATGCTGCTTAAATATATGATTCTGATTATAAGCATTCATAACCGTTTATATAGCAGCTGACAGACTTTAGAGAACAGATAGCTAATAGTTAATTATGTGTGATTTAGGGCAAGAACAATATTTTACTCCATCCCGTCTTCTGTAAAGTCACTAACCCCGGCTCCAATTCCAATATTTGCTTCAACACCAGTGACAAGTTTCTCTATAATGTCATTAGGTTTAAACAAGCCTGAAGTTTTATACAGAATACAAATGCCAGACAGAGCATGTGTAGTATTTATAGTGTAAACAGATGCATTTTAGCTCTTGTGCTTTGGTAGGGTAGCACATTTGTTTTTGCATGAATTAAGAAAACTGTGGGAGATCTTAACGCTGCTCTTTATTTTCCTTAAGCTGGATTGATCAGATTGATAAAATTCTTGTCTGTATTTTGGACTCAGCTTTGTAAATAAGTTCATGCAGTAAACTCTCAAAGAATACTCTTATATTTCCAAACTCAAACTCACTTATTCATTTCCAAACTCAAAGAGTTTCCAAACTAGAGAGTTAAACTAGTCATACTGGAGTAACTGGTTAGAGCTAGTTGGCTGCAGGTTTGACCTATGATTCATTCTAAACCTGTAAAAATGAATATTGATTTCTCATCCTAATTCTAGCAACAAATCTAATGAGACCGTTCCCCAAAAAATGTTCAACCTTTCCTTTAACATGTAAGAACAATTCATTTTGATCCTTACCTCCGGACAAAACACGGCACCATCTCCCCGTTCTCTATCCTGTTGAGCCACGACGAACACACTCCATGGTGGATGGGCCCCTCTCCATCTGAAAGAGATGATTACAGAGCAATCACTTCACCTTTTATCTCTTCGTTCTGCCTCCCACTCTAGTGTACAAACTAACAAGAGTGGCCCCAACACACCTGTAAAGCTACAACCATCTCTCCTTGTTTCTCCTATGTGAAAATGATTGTAATTTAAACATTGCCTATAATCATATGTGGACATAAGTAGGGAGTGCATATGAGAGAAAATAACAGTGCAGAAAACAGCAACACTTCTGCAATCAGAGGTTATGAAAGGTAAACCCTGAGACGGAAACCTGAAAATGTATACCATATGCAGCCACAGTTTTATCCAGTGTTTTCTGTTGCTCGTGTTTGCTCTTATTTCTCTCAATAGAATATATTTAAAGAATCATCCGGAGGGGCTTCTAAATTTATGCTTCTTGTAATTAGAGTCATGGCCTGGCTGCCCTGTGAAGGAGACAGGCATTCAGAGATAACTTCCAATCAATGTGTTTGAGTCATTGGAGGATTTTCAGAGAAGCTGAGTCATGTGATGTTTTGAGTCTTTGCAGCAGCCACACAGTTGTAACAACAAAGCTGAACTTAAGCTAAATACAAGTAAAAAACACAGTTTCAATTCAAAACCTCTGCTTAATTTAAAATGCAGCATCCTCAAATCCATGAAACACTGAAGTTTAACAGTCTTGAACAGTAAGAAAACCGTATAGCCTGCAGCTTTAACATAATTTGAGCAGTTCAACTGAATAAAAGCCCAAAATCAGAAGTGAGCCCTCACCTCTAGCCCGATACGAAACGACAGCCACTGTGAGGTGGATCTCTCCCGGATAAAGGTCAGGAGAGGAGCTGATAGAGTAGTAGCGAGGCTGCAACAAGGGCAGCTGTGTGAGCAGCAGGGTGGAGGGCATCTGGATGGAGGAGAACTGCTCCAGCACTTCCACCAGTGTGGGATTGTTGTACCACTTCCATTCCTCATACTCCTGTAAGCCCTGGGTTGACAAGATGAAAGATGAGACAAAAGCAAATTCAGGGATATTTTGTCTGCTAATGACAGAAAAGTGGAATTTAATCGTCTGAGAAAGAAAAGTCCAGGATGGTTTCTACTTTTAGATCGGTAAACACTTCTGAGAGCAGGAGGCGGCCACAAGCAGAGTCATTCAATGCCTGCTTTTGTGTGTCATCACTGACATTTGGATGAGATGAATTTAGAACATCACCAACAGGCTTAAAAAAAGAACAAAAAACAAAAACAAAGAAAACAAACCCTTACGTTTTGCTTTGTTCTCTGGCTTTTAATGAGCCAAACAGAGCTCAGTGCTGCCCAGTGTCATCTCCATTTCATTCTAAAAACAGTTTGGTTATTACTTAACATGAACTTAAGTATGAACTTAAGTATTGAGGCCTGCCTTTCAGCCTTCACAGGCAGATGGACATTTTCTGCATATTAAAAAAAGGCTTCGTTCTTACTTTTAATTTTATTTCTATCATGTTTTTAAAAATTATAATTAAAGTATAATTACAATGATAAATTGTATTAATATTATTAATAATAATAATAATAACAACAATAATAACAATAATAATAACAACAACAATAATAATAATGCAGATAATATCATTGCAAATAAACTTGTTCTTCCCATGCTTAATTTAAGACATTTTAAAGAAAATGTGGAAAATGCTTGTTTAGGGCCAGAATAAGCTTAAGCTCTAGTTTAAAAACACAAAAGGTCTGATTGTATTGCTCTGTCTCTTTTCCCAACATATAGCAGCCTTCCTGTCCTGCTTTGGCACATCTGATTTAATGAAAGAAAAACTTTCCCACATTGACAAAAACGCAGATGGAACTGTGGGGGGTACCGCAAGCAGGAATGGCTCTGGAATAAAGTAAAACGGCTTTACTAAGCGACCACAAACTTATGCTATAGGCATTTCCATCAGTGCAAATGGCACCATATTGGCTTGCAGACACAAAAACATGGAGGTGCACTGGGAGGTGCCACCAGGCCTCTCTGTGTAGAGTTTGCATGTATGTATGGGTTTTCTCTGGGTACTTCGGCCTATCATATGCAAGTTGTTTTGGATAAAAGCGACTTACTTACTTTGACTGTAGAACATAAAAAAATCCTGAATGTGTTTCAGTAGTGGTTTATAAACAGTGAGTTATGACAGAGATGTGTTTTAAACAAAAAACAAAAAAAGTTACCTTCTCAGAAAGTACTGTAAGAAAGACGTCATACACAGATTGTGTATGACCACAACTTTTGTGGATATATATAAAAAAAAAAAAAAAAAAAAAGGCTGGCACTCACTTGTGGATGCAGTTTGCAGGAAGGTCAGTACTAATGGAAAACCAGGAATCTAAGTGAATTTACCTTACTAAGGATCTCCAGTTTCTTTTTCTCTTTGTCATTAGTTGCCAAAGCAGCGAACTGCTGCAGGAGCACAGGGGTTGGCGGGGTGGTGATGTCCAGGAAGTACTGGAAAGCTTGGTAAATTGTGCAAGGAGGAATACGAGTCTCACTTGTCCAATTACTGATTACACCTGCAGAGCAAGAGAGAACAAACAGCTCATTTATATCCTAACATTAACAGTGGATTAAATTACTTTTATCAAACAGTTGCAGTATTGAGTCCACTGATAGACATCAGCTAAATGCTTTAACTTGAGTGTAGTTTATCAAAGCTTTTAGACAAAGACAATCAAGACTGGTTTGATGCAGCATCAGTCGCTCTGCATCAAGCTTTTCCTAAATCAAGAAAACGTCAGGTTGCATTGGTTTGAGTGTGCAGATTTTCCCCACTCATTAAAAAAAAACCATTTAATTCCAACAAGTAAACTTTAAGCAGCGAACAGTTATTTTACAATTTCTCTGTAAAGGGTTTATTTTGAAAGGTTTTTATGGACATCCTTCTTAATGTGTTAACTTGTGATTGGTCTGTATGTAAGCTCATAAACACTGGATGTGGTTATGAGCAGCATTAAATGCTGCATTATAATACTCCAGAGGGGCTGTTGGTATGCAGAAGAAATGTAAAGGAGGAAGGTGGTAAATCTTGTTTAAGAACACATTCTGTGTCTGTATAGAATTCCCTGTTTCACAGTTGCAATGAATATCACAATTACGTCACCCGGTGTCACAACAACTGCCAAAATAAAGCTACTTTACTTTATTGTCCACCATGGTAGAAAATTGTCTTTAGTTCACCACACACACCTCACATTTCACATATTCACAATCACATTTAAAAAGCTTTTAAAATATCCGGTGCAAATAAATAAATTAAGTTGCATTAAATTGTGTGCTGCAGTTTACAGTTTTACAATTCCATGCTTATTTAGGAGTCAGACTGCAAAGAAATTTCTTTAGGAAGATCTCCTCTAAACTGTGCCTTTGTCATGTCAGCTACAGCTGAGGCAAGACATGGTGTCTCTTATTCAGGTTTTTCTTTTGACACACTGCCTAGATTTTCATCTGCAACCTTCCCAATTACATGCTTATACTGCGTTTGCACTGTCCCATGATGATGCTATCACCACCCACCTAAGGCCGTATTCCTCTCCTCCAGGAACTCCACTTTGACAATTTGATTGACGGGTGGAGCATCCTCTAGTTTATCTATGAGAGCGGTTACTAGGTCCTCGTGGTTGCCAGGGAAGATGCCCAGATGGTCGCCAGGCTTGTAACGCAGGCTGTCGTGGTCGTTTGTGTGGAGTCGCACAAATATAGTGGAGCGACTACAGGAGAAATCAGATAGATAATAAACTTTTCAGCCTGTTAATGTCAGTTCACACACAAACTGAATGGCAGGTGATCACACTGCATTTAGCAAACGTTTAAAAATGTACATATAAAAGAAGCAAAAACATGTTAAGTGTCGTGTGTGTGTGTGTGTGTAAAAACATACTTTGATTTGGGACTTTGCAAGTTCTGAGCTTCTATCATCTTTGCTCCATAAACCTTCTTCTTATGAATACTGTGTAATGCTATAAGGCAAACAGAAATAAGATTACATTTCATGCACAACATCATCACTCAAACTTTCCTTTTGTCATTGTACGCATGCAGAGCCAATGCCGAGCGAAAGCCATCTCAAGGCAATGACGGAAAGGAAACAATCACGTGGACCTGATTTGCTTGGGAAATGCACTCATTTGGTTTTCCTCAAAGTAGGATGAAATAACAATAGGGCTAATAACAGAGTCAGGATCCAAATTTGATCAAATATAAAGACTGGAATTGTTTTAATGAATGATTTATGACAAGAATGAACGAACAAGTTGCTGCACATTTACAACACACGTGACATATTTCATAAACGTGTGGGTGTTCTGCAAACACCATGCATCTTATAACCTTTCCAAAGCATATGAACACAAAATGCTTCCCACAGACTTTCTAATTTTTCATGATGCTTTTTAGACCTTTTTTCACCCTTTTAGAAAAATAGGATTATAGGTCTCTAATCTTGTGCATAAATGACCTCTTTGTACTCTTTTTACTCCAAACATGTATGCTTTTGGCATCAAGACTTGGAAAAAATAAATGCACTTCCCACAATACCATTTCTGTACTGCAAAAGGCAGATCACTTTGTTTTGATCTAAAATATACTATTTATTGTTCATGTCTGAGGAGGCATTATTCAGAAATACTAGAGGTTGCCCAGCAACAGGCATGTGCCTCAACAGACCCACTAAATACAAGCAGCACAGATCCAAGCATTTATAATGTACCACCTATAAAGTCTCTGCAACTGTCATATAGTGCATAAAGACATTGAACAGTTCTGAAGGTTTTATAGATTTTCTTTACAAGACACACAGAATATGAGCATAGGTGAACAGTTTAGTATGAGAAAATACACATTTAATGCCCATTATTAGGACGGTACAGCAGAACTATAATATGTTGGCCAAGCATGCAAATGCAAACTATAGCCAATAAGGCTGATGGATGAACAAATTCAATTTTTAGTAAAATAGACTATTCTTTTTAAATTATATTAATCCTTGTTATTAACCATCTGTGATAATTGTTAATTTGCATGCAATTAGACAGAATACTTCATAATTATAATGAACTACATCCTCGTGTAAGATTGACATAAACCCATTAGTGTTACAATTTATTATTCAAGCTGCTGCATTATTACAGAATAAAAATAATATTTTGAAGTGAAAGCAAATCGCTTTGAAATTGCACAGTAATTTTTCATTCCACAACAGAGAAGCAGACCACAGCTTCAGGTGATGTAATGGCTTAGTCACTGATAAATTACAGTTATTTTGTGCAGTGGTACTTATCAGCACTTATTGCCTCCATATCAAGGCACGATCAGCAGCTCAGAGCTCTGTTTCCAGAAATTTACTTGCCTTCTGTGAGAGCCGGAGCTTCGGCTGTGTATGTCAAGCGGAACTTGCTCTTCTTCCAGCTGCGGTCATTGCTGATTAACGAGTCATTGGCCTTCTCAATGTTCACATCGTCACCAACACAAAACACATCACAGGCAGCCTGGATGACATCACAGCCACAGGAAAGACACATTAGAACAAGCGTTTTGGTGCAGAAAGCCAAAATTAACCAGTAACACAGTCTCAAAATGATCAATGACCGCAAGGTGCAACCTTGACTTTTGAGGTTAAAAAGAAATTCATGAATTTTCTGAGGACATTCGATGTGACTTGTCACGGTTGGGATGTTATTACCAGGTATCTTGTAGCTGAATTTAGACTTTGAGTGTAACCAATTCATGATATAAATTTCCAAACAAACAGAAGCCTACAGAGTCTTAACCCAAGGAACTAACCTTAAAAACTTTCTTGGCCCATGTTCTGAATGACTCCTCCTGGCCACACAGCTCATCTCCTTCTCCCATGCGTAGGATGCGCTCACCCCCCAGCTCTTCAAATAGCGTGTCCACAGCGTGGGCAAAGGCGCAGAAGTGTGGGTAGGCCCTGGAGCCAAGGCCAAACACTGAGAACCTAAACAAAAGGCACATGCAGAAGAAAACACACAGACAGGAACTGTGAAAAAGCAAAGCACAAACAGCTCTGTAGACTGGTTTCATCTGAGCCAGTGTTACATGGCCCTTTAGTGCTTTTTTAAAAGCTCCAAAAATGATGTTTTTAATGAATATCTGCCCAGTCTCACGTACAATGAAATCAGTCATGTGGGCAGACATTTGGCTGCTCCACTGCAGACATTTCATCCCATATCAGATTTAAGTTTGAACAATTTCTGTTCTTTCTTTGGTGTACGACCAATCTTAATGTCATGGCTTCCTTAATAGTTATTTAATGTTATCCAAATATTTATTATCTGGATGAAAATTTGGTGTCCGGTCCTACAGCGAGGAACCTTCAAGGTATTCTTGACCAGGATTTGTTTCTTGACTCACATTTAAAACTGGTTTCTAGAGCCACCTTCTTTTACTCACAATACTGCAAAAATAAGCACACCCTGTTTCAGAAAGAGATGCAGAAAAAAAAAAAAGGTCAAGGCCTTTACTTTGGATTACTGCAATTTCTTTTTTTTTTTTTTTTTTTTTTTTCACTGCCCCAAAATTTCCAGCTGATCCAAAGTAAAGGCCTTGACCTTTTTTTTTTTTTTTTTCGATCGGAAGAGGAAA
>JBAMIG010000012.1:6590709-6611715 GCA_037177335.1 Kiunga ballochi
AGTTATGAAGCAAAAGTTCCTCTTACACCTATCATTTAAAGTTCTGATAGGAAATTGAGTCGATTAGCACAAGATAGGGGGTAGATAAAAAAGATAATAGAAGGAAAGTGAAACTGACTGCCGTACAAGGAGAAACATGTCATTTGTCCAAGATTTACTGGTATATGGTTTCAGTTTCAGGTTTGAAAGTCAACATAATTCAGTGATGATGTTTAAAACCAAAGGAAGAAAGGATGCATGAGGAAATTAAGCGTTAGATAATACAGGAGGAGAAGCTCGGTCTGATGCACCGACAATCTGTTAAACTGAGAAAATTAATTTGCAGGTTAACAAAGAATGACCTGAAATCTTTGTACTTTAACTATTTTTTCATAAAAAAAAAACAACTTTAAATTAGCTCAGTGACTAGCTTAATTTAGCCAAACACCTACCAATGAGCCATCAAGGTGGGCGTCAGCCTCTTTCTAAAAAACCTGCAGGCGATGTTCTATGCACTTCATGAATCAGTGCTCCCCCCACCCCCCTCAATCTGCTGGAGGTACCCCAAGTTCACCCTTTCCAACTCAGTCCTCCTTCCAAACACGCACACAATCACAAAAAGCCTTCACATCACCATCTTATTTCAGGTTTGAGAGGCTGGATCAGCTTAAAAGGGGCCACGTTTAACAGAAAGATCAGCAGCTGCATGTATTCATTCATTTGACCTCCTGGAGATCATTTCACCCCATCCGGTCCCATTGATGAGGGGTTGAGCAACCAGAAGTGAATGGATAATGTTGATCATGTGCAGATTACCGCTTCAAAAACAGTCAAACCTGAGACCAGACTTCTCAGTGTAGAAGCATAAGGCTGGATTTAATGCTGCATCACCACCGGAAGGATCTAATAGGTGAGATGATCTTATGCAGAGTATTTACATGTAGAAAGCTGGAAAATGGACATGCCTCCTCAGTTGGTGGATTCAGAGTTGTGTGGATTACTGTGAAAGGTTGACAAGCTGAACAGGCTAAAGCTGCCATGGATTAAATCACATTAAACAGCTAAAGATTCTTCTTTGCAAACTTACTGCTGCACCAGCATCCACAAAGATGGAAAGACCTCAAATTATTACCAAAGGAAAAAATTATTCCTTCCCTTAAACTTGTAACAGTGTTGAATGTTTTACATTACCTTGTCAGTGTTGTTGGCCACCATTGGCATGTTTTCTAGTATCATGTCGTCATCTGATGCCAGCTGGGGGGATGTGCCATTTCCAACTCCGAGGTCCCTGGAAGTTGTATAAAATGATCCGTCAGATGTGTGAATTTGCATGTTTTTGCAAAATAAGCTCTTCAGTTCATTTGTAAGCCGCTACCCCCCTCACACACAAATGCACACACACATTCATGCAAGCTCAGAAAGAACAAATGTTACCTTTTCTATTTTTTGCAAACAACTGTGTGCTCTCCCATTGCTGCTAAATGAAGACGTTCTCATTAGCACAATGACCTCACAGCAAGAAGGTTGCCGGTTCGAGCCTTTGTGTGAGCGGGGCTCCAACCTGGAACATTTGTGTGGAGTTTGCATGTTCTCTCCGTGTTAGCGTGGGTTCTCTCCGGGTACTCTGGCTTCCTCCCACAGTCCAAAGACATGCACCTTGGGGATAGGCTGATAGGAGACTCTAAATTGCCCGTAGGAGTGTGTGTGAGTGTGTATGGTTGTTGGTCTCTGTGTGTTAGTCCTGCGATGGACAGGCGACCTGTCCAGGGTGTACCCCGCCTCTCGCCCGTTGACAGCTAGGATTAACTCCAGCGACCCCGTTAGAGACTAATTGGTAGAAAATGGATGAAGATGTTCTCACATTTCCAAAAGCACACAGGAGGTTTTTTTTTTTTTTTAAGAAAAAGAGACTGCATAGAGGTGCTTAACCTCTCACTACTGGATCAATGAATTCTCCCTACAGCCACTGACTAAACTGGGAAAAGAAAAGTCAGGCTAACATGAAGCTAAAAAATCCTAAAAAACTAGCAGCAGGGGTGTGTTGACGATACATTTATGTAGTTAGACATTTTTAGTTGTGGAAAACTGAATATGAAAGCAGCTGCTGCTTGATCAAAGTTAATATCTAAACAAAAAACTCGTGTAGACACAGTTTAAACTAGGAAAAAATCTGTATCAAGTTATTTTCAGAAGAATTCAAATAGATGTGCAGTTGTGTAAGCACACAAAAAAGGCTTTCACCCTGCTAAGATGAAAGGCAGCAAATATGAACTGTTAGAGCTGCGACTGCATGATCCTATGAGACTGAATGAGGGGATCATGAAATGCTGCATGAGAGATGAACAATTACGCCAAACTCGTGTTGAAGTTTGACTGCCTCCAATCGAAAACGCCCACACGCATTTCGTCTCCCTCTGCCTTTCACACTCCCCCTCCCCCCTTGAGCATGTGCCCATGCTAATTGTAAATTTTCACAGGCATCTTTTTTCACGCCATCTCTTCATTGCCTCAAATTGCAAAAGCATATTTGTCCACATAATTTGAAGGTGGCGTTCAAACGTGCAGAAACAATGAGGAAAGTTGCATGCGACTTATCCTTAGTGCTGACTGATACTAAACATCTGCTTCACTCTGAAAATATAGCTGCTTCTCTGAAAACCAGTAACATTCATTCTATTCATTTATGGGTTATTTTTTATTCCTGACAAAGACTTTGTCTTCTTTTGATCCACTGTCCAATTTTAATTATGGTTCACTGACTTTGTCATTTCTGCACAAAATGCCAGCAAGGTTTAAGCTCTTTTGACAACTCCAACCCCTTTTTGTGTACAGAAGTGGATATTAATTCCTACATCATTCTGTTTATCAGTTTGCCTGTAAAAGCCATCACCTGTTTGAGTTGCAATATCTCATAAAAGCCATCTGCTGCAACTTGAGGTTTTAAAATATCCTTAAGTAAGAGGATGAAAATCAGCTAGGTTAAATATTTACTAGGAGATCAGTTATGCAATTACTGCAGAAGTAAAGGTCAATAAGATGAGCGCTGAAGAATGCCTTAATACATTTATCTACTGTGTTAATTATGTATTATGATTATACTGTGGTGAGAAACATAAATCAATGCAGTCTCTTAATATGGGAGACAGTCAAGAATAATTTACTGGCTCCTAAACCATCTCGCAGTTTTTTGTGTGAGTTACTGAACATAAAATAGAAACAAAGTGCTGCCATTCTTTCTAAAACAATCACAATGTAACTGTTGCCGCATTTCTGTCTTCCTTTAGAAATTGATGGTTTTTAGAGATTCAACTACACAACAAAACTCAAATGAATGACGCAGATAAACCCGCGTTCCATGTTCAGCTGTGTTAGAATGACTTCACTGTCAAATGTAATTTCAGTGTTATTCCCTGTATTCCTGTCCTTTATTCACCATTTTAACTGCATGAATGACTGCAGAGGTAGAAGTTAGTAAAATGTCATCATTTGCACTAAAAGCGTCCTCAAAGCAGGCGGTAAAATAACGTTTTCCTGGATTACGGGTCATTTTTCTGCAGAATTTAGATGTTTTCCCACCTTAACCTAAAGTTAAAGTAATGCATCATTGTGTAAAAGCTGTTGGACCCAGTTATATTGAATCAGCTGTGTTGGAGCAGTAAAGCATCTAAACCTGCAGCAGATCGAATCTTCAGAACCAGAGCTTGAAACGTTCTACAGTCATTTGGCAGACGCTTTTATCCAAAAGCAACTTACATATAATAAGCAATCATTAAAACCGTAGCTATTAAGCTAACATGCATGTTTTGTGGCTGGGATGAAGCCAGAGTACCCAGAAAGAACCCACACATACATGAGAACATGTAAACTCCACACAGAAAGGTCACTGGACAAACCTCCCCAGCCTGAGCTCCAACCATATCTGCTTTAAAGAACTTTGATCACAACACACACACAAGGAATCAAATGCTCAGTTTTCTCTCCCTCACTTTCTGTTCAAGCTGCTCCTTTGAGGCAGCCATTTATCAGGGGATACTTCAAATAAATGACTTCCTGTTTTTCCAGTTCATTTCAGCACAATGGTTTGCCACACTGTGTGTGTGTGTGTGTGTGTGTGTTTATGTTGTGAATCCTTCGAAAGCAATGACTCACAAAGCATATTTATGGCAGAGAAAGGGATCTACATGGATCAGTCAGGAATGAGATATTGATCCAAAAAGACTGGTCTAAAATTTGACTTCAACTGGTCGTGGGAATAAAAGCAACAGAAAATCTAGATGTAAACAACAACAACAACAACAACAACGCAGTCTATTTTGAGACACTCAAACATAGAATGTCGCTCTGACAGATATGCAACTTGTATATTAACTCTTAATTTCAAAAGATACATCTTCAGTAATCAGAAAACAGCCCTGATTAAGGTTTTATGGGGTCAATTCAAATTTCAAAAGAAGTTGTCAATTTTGATGTCAATGTCACATTAATATAAAAAGGAACTAGCATCCAATCCTAATAAAACTGTTTTATATACCTGAACTGCGACAAACCTTTCCTAAAAAAAATGCAGATCGCAAAGATATTGACATCAAAACCTTCTAAAAGTCCTGAGAAAAATATTTCCATGACATCTCAGCCTTAATCAGCATTTTAGATTCAGATTAAATGTAAAACTGATCAAACTCATACGAGTCATTTCATTAAGGTTTACAGCTGCTTTATGCAAGTCAAGAAAAACTGCTGATAAAATATAAGGGAAGTCATTTATAGTGATGGCTTCAAGAGCCCAACATGCGAGCAGCAATTTCCAATACACATCATGATAATGACAGTACATAAAAACCTAATGCGACACAGATGTGTCAAGTTGTTCAGAAAGCGCATGGTGGCAGAGTGAATGGGGGATGCTTTCAGTCACAGGACTGGATGAAAGCCATTTTACAAGTCAATAACTTCCAATTTTAGGGAACTGTTTCTTAGACTATCTGGATTACAACTGCGGCACTTACTGCTGGAAGGACCGAGGACAAAAGCAGTGAAACAGAGAGATCAATAAGACACTATTACATCACAAATTACCATGCCACTTGAATCTCCACATCCCTCCTCCCAGCATTCCTCTGGCCTTCTCCATTGATCTCCTTTTTGGTGCTTTTGATTAGGCGCAGTACCGGTTCGATCTCTTTAAGTAGCTCGTTGTTCTCTTCCAGCCCGTTGCACAGAAGACCCCCACGCCCCCCATCCTGGCCCTGCACACTTCCTCTCTGCAGGAGAGTGATGGATGGAGAGGACAGGTTCTCAATAGCCCTGAGCTGGGGCTCCCTGTTGACCTGTTGCAGTTGCCCTGGGCTGTAAGCACTGAGAGGCGACCACTGATCGTACGACTTGGAGGGTGGGAAGGCAGGGCGTGTGACCCTCACTGTGCGCTGGTGGCCATCTCCCGATAGGGTGGTCTCCAGGTGGGTGGTGAAACCTTCCGGCCCCCGAAGGATGAGCACAGCGTGGCTCTCGGGTGACACATTCTTCAGTGTCTCCAATGCTCGCTCATAGGAAAGGTCCACTAGTGGCTTGTTGTTGACAGCCAAAACAATGTCGCCCACCTGCACCAGGCCACACTCTTCTGCTGCTCCGCCGCGAATGAGGTCTGACACAATGACAGGCGGCTTAGACAGCCTTTGCTTTACCAGAAAGCCCAAACCCCCAACCTTCCTCTTGAAAAGGCGCACAGAGATAATATTGGGCTGCAGCTGGCATACTGTGGGTTCAGACTCCTGCATCGTGCCTGTGTGCGATTGCCTGTGCTTGTGTGGATGTGTGTCCCCAGGGATGTTTCTGAGAAGCAACAAAAAGGAAGGAGAGAGAAAAAATATGGAGTAATTCAGAATAAAGTTAATTGATTTAATAAACTCAGGGTTTGAACTGCCCAAAAGAAAAAAAGTAATGAGGTTAAATTCATCTTCATTGTCAAAGATCAGCTATGAAATATGGTAATGGTAACACACAACATAAAATGATGAGGCAACAAAATAAAAATAGAAACAAGAGTTTACAGAATATACAAACCAAACAGTTCTGGCAGACTCTACAACCAGCAGGTTAAATGTTGACTGTGAGAGTGTCAGGACTGGATATAAAATGAGCATCCATCAAAGCCTTTATCTTTCTAGCCATATGGGTCATAGGTCAACCTCCATTTGATGTATTTATGACCTGGAAAGCAATGCAGAAAAACTGATGCCAACAGGATCAGAATAGCTGCTTCAGGATAGACTCTAAAAACTAGAACTGTATTATAGGAGGAAGCCATGTTGCAGCCAAATGCAGAAACACTGCCAAGGTTTCTGACATGATGTGTTAGAATGATCAAAAAGAAAAGGACAGTGGACACATTTCCTGTGTAAAACTATGCTATTTATGGAAAAAATCTATTTTATGTGCCAAAGATGAGACCATTCAGACCGTTGTAACTGAAAGGCGAAAAGGTGCTTGTGATGTTCGGTGTTGAATCGGTGTCAGTAAAATAAATGACTTTCACAAGTTTAAACATTGAAAACATTTAAACAGTGCATATTTGCATTTACAGTTAAAATGACATCTCTTCCCTGTAGATAAATTGCTATTTTTTACTGTTCAAAAACCTAAAAAGGACTCATTTTGTATGACTTCTAACAGGTTAGCTTTACAGATGCAGTGTTTGACAGGCCTGGCAGCAACACAGAACCACTCCTCCTGATGCAGAAAAAATGTGGCGCATTAGGAGCAGGACAATCAAAAACGACAACCATGGGCTTCTGGGCATCTAAAATTAAAATCTAGAACAGTGGCAGATTCATCTCAAAGTCACATTTATTTAGTTGCAGAACTGACCAAAATGTGTTCAATTTTTATAACTTTATTCTTAAAATGGATTTTATTGCCTGCTTCAATATCAAGGTTGTGCATCACAGAATCTGTTTAAAAATCCATAGTTGCACTGGATTTAATCATTAAACAAGTGGTAGGAAATGTACAATACTTTTAATATTCAGGTCTTTAACAAAATGTATCTTTTAAAAAAGGTTTATTTTTCTCTTTTTTGGTGGTGGTGGTGGGGGGTGAGGGGGGGGGATTTGCCATCATTTCCAGTTACAACATTTCTTGTGTGTAATCTTCTGCTTCCTGGTGTCCTTTAAGGGGCCGAAGACAAAAATCTGAATTTTTAACTAAAGTTAGAGCGAAGTTTTTACCATAAAGTGATGTAAAATGTATCATATTTCATGCTGGGCTTTTATGGGTCAAACTTCCCATTGGGCCATTAGTAACCTGTGTTTTTTTCTTCTGTTGTAAAAAGTTAATGTTTTCTGCTGTAATTTACATTTATACATACATATTTCTACTTTTCCTAAATTAAAAATCAAACAGTTTTACAGTAAAAAGATTGGTTGGTCTTGGTGTTCAGTAATCCATCAGTGTCAGTGATGCCATCACTGATGAGGATTTTTTTTAAGTGTATAGATTTAGCTGGTTTTGAGATCAGAACTGGAGTGTTTTAAACAGGCAGAAACGGTCCTTTTCACTATGCATCCCTCTACTAATCTCTCCATCCTTGGAAATTGTTTTAAATTTAAACACTAAATTCAGTCAGTCCATTAAATCTACCGTTTTGCTATTCTTCACTATTAGAAAAGCAGTTGTAGCTGGAGTTCAGATTTCATCCTGTTAGAAGAAATGCCAACACGTCAGGCTTTTCCCTTCCATTCATGTAAGCTACATCTTTGCATAATCACAGCAATAACACCACGTCTGATTCTAAAGCCGATCCCCCCATGCAGTTTGATGCTCATATCTTCTTATTTCACCCCATGATTACAGTTTCCTTGCACTTGATATGAACTTAAAAACGACAACTGTCGCCCCCGCCTGACGCTACATTGATGCGTTTTTACTCAATTTCATGCAAAGCCACTGCAGAGAAGTAAGTTCTTCTAAAAAGAAAGAAAAAAAATATCGATGCATCTGGCCGCGTGGGTGGCTTTGTCTGGAATGCACAGCGTGTCGGGGAGCGCGAGAGAAGCTGCTCCCCGCGCCTGCTCTGCAGTCAGTACAGGAGGGCAGCAGGAATAATTCAGCACCAAGGTCAGCGCTCAGCCTCCACAACAGCTTGAAGATGCTCTCCCGTCCTCACTCCAGTTTTTTCAGATGTGCCTTAATTCATAGAGGTAGTCGGCTGCCAATGTTAAAGGGGGTGAAGTTTTTCCTACAAGTCAGAGGGCAAATATTGATTGTGCCATAGAAAATACAACTTATCCAGAACCCATTGAGTGGAGCTCTTATTTAATTTAAGAGAATTTATCCATCATTTTACTGGCCCCATAACAAACAAGTCAACTTAATTAGCATGTCTTCATAATTTGCATATCAATGGAATGAAACATGTCAAAATGAGGTTCTCAGTTCATGGCTTTGATGCTGCGTGTCCATGGCGCAAGATTTTCTAACTTGCACTCAACACTTCCCACTTCTTATAGCTGCAACCCGCTGAGATAAGAAATTGCAAGTAAGTGAAGTGGATATTGACCGAAATCTACCAAAATGGGGATTAGAGTATTTTCTAAGAATATTCGGGAGGGCCGTATGGCATGAGCATCGATAAGGGATTAAAAATCCACTCCAGCACTGAAAAAGCAAGTGCCTATCACCAAGAACTATACAGCTCATAAACTAACCCTGTGGGGACGTGTGTAGCTGATTATGAAAAGTGTACAAATATAGAGTCTCGGAAATAAGAAAAATACACTGTTTTTCCAGTTACATCATCCGCAGTTTTAATCCAAAGTCATTCAGACACGTTAAGACGTTAAATCTCCATTCATTTCTTCTGCAGCTGCAAAGGATTTTGTCTATTTGTAAAGCTTAACTTGTTATTGGTTTTCTTAGTGATAGAATAAAAAGCTTGCAGAGGGAAATCCAAATAATAAATTTCTCATTTTATACAGATAATCTAGGCATACGCAGAACTTTTGCACTGCAATCAGATTCTAAAGGTCTGTTGCAGATGTACTTTTGCGGCCTGATTACTTAGAACTGTTTATTTGTAGCTCACGTGTTGCGTTGTTCCACTTTCCACCCCCGAAAAGCTGCAAAAATGGCTGGTAGCAACGCATCAAGCAATACACACAATATGGAAGTAACACAAGCCAGCAATGGGCTGCATTTTATGTTCTATGAATAGGTTAAGCCGGGCGTGCATGCCACATCTAAAAACAGGTGAATTATTGAATGTCGTCATTTTGCATAAAATTGTTTAAATAACAGATTTTCACACTTCAACCTTTCAATGCAACAGCAAAAATATACGTCTCTTAATAAACCACAAGGCAAAGAAAATGCCTTATTTCTGTACCAGACAAAAGCACTGCAGGTTTTATTAATGGATGGTAATCCTTACTAAAGTGTAAACACCAACATCTGAGAACCTGAAAGACGTTTCCCCCTTAAAATATATTTAAAAAAAAAACGCAGTTTCAATACTGGCCAGCTCTCTTTCATGACATAAAACCAAGAAAAGAAGCAGACATTTGCTTGCCAACCATAAAATGGGAGTTTATCTTAGCACAACTTCTGGGGACACTGTTGCACCAGAAAAACTAACACACCTTCACCCAAGCTGCAAACTTGTTTTATTAATATGCAATATAGAAAGACAAGTGAATAAAGCAGCTTGTTTAAATACTTTGGGACTCAACGCCTTCATCTTGAAGCGCGACATCCTCATCCACCAGCGGAATGCGCAGCTTCAGATTTCCACAGAGTCTAAATAAAACTAAAGCAAGCGCAGAGACATCGAGCAGCAACTTACCCCTGAGAACAGGGTCGCTGTCACAACAACCTGCAGCGGTGAAGTTGGGCTGAAACTCCTGCGCTCCCGCGTCCTTGCCTCAGCACAGCACAGCTTTCTTAACCATTAAAAAAGCGTCTCCAAGTCGCATCAACGCGCTCTGCCTCTCTAGTGACGAGGCATGCTTGTGCCTGTCCGCGCGCAGGGGCGCTATAAATACAGAGCGATGGGAGACACTGTGACGAGCTGGGAGGGAGTCGTGCGCGGGCATTTAAATGATATGCAATAGGTTTAGTCAGCTATCGTCATTTCACAGCATGCAACAGCCGACTCTCCTGACATTCACTCTGCTCTCAGACCCCAGGCCTCCAGAGGAAGCGCAAAAGGAAAGGTATATCACCACCGCAACACCAGTCAAGCAGAAGAAAGGAAGAATTTTTTTAATCTGTTCTGGAAATACAGAGGAACAAAACAAATGTAACAATGCCTCCAATCTATGTTTAAAATTATTATTTATAGAGTGAAAACATGAAGTGTCACTAAAACTTTACCTTTGTTGCGGATGAACGTGCAGACTTTGAACAAATTGCTTTTTTTTAAACTACCCTTGCTTATTTTAATGTCATTTACCCGCAAAAGTATTTTTAAATTTTTTTCTTCACATGTAGTTTCCATTGCAGGGCTTGTGGTTGCACTTGCTTGTTCACTGAAAAATGGACAAACAAGTAGAAAATGAGTTCTTTTATGTCAGCTAGAGGGAAAAATATCTAATCCTATAATCTAATCAAATAATTGAACAAGGCATGGACCTTCTATAGGAAAGAGACAAAAGTGTATGGAAGAAATTTACCAATCGCATTCCACTGCCACCATGGGACAAAAGAAAAAACACACATTGTAGTCAGGCATTGCAAAAGCAGAACTTTGAGTTTTTTTTAAAGAACGAACAATATGCAAACAAGCAGGACCAGCTTTGAAAAGGTTAAAAAAAACAAAAAAAAAAAAAAAAAAAAAAAATATACTTAGTGTGTATTGGTAATTATTTTTTAAGTCATCTTTTTGTTTAAATCCAGCTTTCCTGAGAGGTCACATTACAGTTGTTTTACAGTCTTCCAAAAAGGTACAACTACTTTTAAAAGATTACTCAAACATGACACACAAAACCCAGTTGTACAGTTAAACGTTGTAAAGAATACTCAAACACACACACACACACACACACACAATAGGGACCGGACCTTTCAGAGGAAGATGGAGAATTCAGTCCTCAGGTGGATCATGCTGAAGACTTTGTGGTGTAAACACTGCAGGGATTCAGAAGATTCCTGAAAGCCATTTTCAGTCAACACCTCTCTCTATAAACACACAAGTGAAAGTTTAAAGCTACTGAATGTGAAGGAAAAATAGATGCAGCACCTTTCAGGCTACAAAGGGAAAAGGACCATATGGCTTGTCATCAGCAGAGATTTCAAAAGTCCAAAACATCGTCATGTTTTCTGTCCATTTCCCAGCACTTATCTGAATTTGGGTGGTGTGGGCAGCAGCCTGAGGGGGGAAGCCCAGACTTCCCTCTCCCCAGTCACATTCACCAGCTCATCGAGGGGTGGGAGGGACTTGTACTATTTGTAGTGTGTTTAAAGCAAATGCACAAGAAATCCTACCATATGTGCAAAGATGCACAAAAAAGATGTATTTATGTGCAATATACACAGTCATTATGGTGAAATGTGATTACAATAATTATGCTCCTGTTCACAATGCCATTCTAAATTAGATTATATTACCAAAAAATTTAAATGCAGTGTCTTTTTGAAATGCTCCATTATGCAAATCAAATATTTTTGCATCCAATGCAGAAGAATTCCAACAAAAACTGTACAGCGAGAAGTTAAACTAAAGAAAAATTCCAACAAAAAGAAAAGTTTAGCTTTTATACTGTTGCAAAGGTCCATCGCCTGACTTGATCTGTTGTCACTGCTGCTTTTTCTGTTTTTCTGTGATGGAACCTCGCAGCTTTGCGAGTTAAAGTCTCCATGTCAACACTCATCTTTTACAACTCTCTGCATGATTCTAAACATCATTGCACTGTGTAATGTCTACGTAGCTGCAGGTAAATATTTCCTGCAAGTTTGAGCTTGATCGGAAGCTCAGACGCCATCGCTGCATGATTTCTGAAATCACTCAGCCTTTATTTTGTCATTTCCCTTACATTGCCTCTTTGCATTAGATCACCTAAGCTTCTACTTTAAAATATCTTTTCAGAAAAAGCAATAAAGCAATCCTTTTCCTTTTAAGAGGAGACTCCAGGAAAGTTCATCGCCTTGTGTTTTCGCTTATCTTTGAGATGACATCGACATTTAGAATCTTAAAATAGTGAGAAAAAAAAATCTGACTTAGTCTTGTTCTGCTTAATGATTGTCTTAGAATAAGGTCTGCCTCTCAGTCCAAAGGAAAAGAGACATGCTTTATATCCCAACTGTGCTGCTATAAGTTCTCTTTAAAATAACTTTTCTGTCAGGGAAAAGCAGTGGTTGCACTGGGCAGTTGTAATTATTTTAATTAAAAATAAATCAGCCACTGCTCACATTTGTTTAGATTTTTCCACATTAGGACAAAGCTACATCTATCATCCTTCTTGCACTCATCTTAAATGGCAGTAACATGCATCGTTAGAATAAATTTGTTCTCAAACCACCAACATGGAGTAGACATGGAACATCCTGATACCTCAGGCATCTGTTTCCTTACAAAAGCTTGTAAAAGTGGAGGAAAATAAAAAAGTATGAGCTTAAAACTGAACATGAGGCTCAGACATGGCAGCCCTCAAATTTATGACGTCTTTTCCAGCAATTAGCAGGCAAGCAGTAGGACGCACCCCGGAGATGTTACCAGTTCATTGCAGGCTCAACACAGACAAACAAGCATCAACAGTCACACTTGGGAAGCATTTAGAGTGACTGATTAACCTTTGGGAGAACCCAGAGTATCCAGAGAGAACCTGCACATACATGCAATCTCTGCACAAAAAAGCCACCGTTTGAACCTCCCCAAGCTGAGGTTTGAACCAACGTGCATCGTTTACCAACCCACCCTGCAGCTCCCATGCAGATTCAGTACCACTGATTCAAACAGAGTCACTGTGCAGAACTTCATGAACTGTTGGATCCTCGCCCTTTTGGTAGTTCTAGCAGGTGCTTTTTAAACACATTCATACTCATCTCAAGTTTCTCCTTTAATCTATTGCAAAGAGCTCACATTTTGTTTAGAGCCCACATCCGGGTTTTGACATCCTGAAATGAGCATGGTTGCTTTTTCAAGCAAACTAAAGTATTTAAAATTTAACTTCTTATTTATGTGTGTAGATAAATTAAACATCCCTTTGCTGTGGTTCAACTATTAAACAGCTGAAGACAAATGTAGAGCAACTGTTAAGCAGTTCCCAAATACTGCAGAGTACATGCTAAAAGTGGCTTTAATAGAAGAAAAGAGGAATGTTTCAATCCACTTAAAGGGTGTATCTTTAGAAAGATGCATACACACACACACACACACACACACATTCCATGGTCGGCCATGTCATTATGTCAATCACTTCCTGCTTGAGTGCTACCATCTGCCCTCTCATAAAGCTACACCATGTGGATCAGTGTGTAAAGCTCCTGCTTAGTCCAGTTATATCGCACATTGCCCAAAGTTAAAACTCCATGTTTAAAATGACATTTGTTTTTTTTCCCCATACACTCACCCCTCTTCCTGTTTATCCCCCCCTTTTTTTTCTAATTTTATGAAGCAAAAACAGGGTCATTATCCAGGCGAGCGTGATAGACTTTAGCAGACTTTTTGCAGGAATTTATTTTTATGCTTCCATGAAAGCATGCACTAATGATTTCTACAGTACATGTGACCCAGAACGACCACCAGTCTTGCCTCCTTGGTTTCAATGCAGAATTTCCTCATGATGTTTTCAGCTATATCAACCTTTTGAACCACTAACCAGTCTGGTAAACGGGTTAATTATATTGCAGTGTATTAATTCCTGAGCTGAACATTTGATTGCATTAATCATTCATCAATGCAAAGCTTTGACTATCACTACAAGAGTCTGAGGATAGATACAGAGGTGGACAGAGTCCTTCGTGAATGTTTTGCGACTGCTTTTTCATTCAAATTTTTGGTTTAAGTAAATATTTACAAAAATATAAAGATAAAATCTGTAGAGTAAGATGACCAATTCACAAAGGGGTGTACTTAAAAAAATAATGGAAGAGGTGAATTATTTATTTTAACATATGTCTTACCTTAGAGTTGCAACATGTGCCTGCTGATGGCTCATATTGGCTGATGAACCTTGCATGTTTGTCAAATGAAGAGAACTTCCTCTGAAACAGTGGGAGGAACAGTCCAGCTATCACATAAAGATGTATAAAAACGTATAATACAAATGCCAGAAAGTAGAAGTTCTGCCTTAATTTGGATGGATTTACCTGTACATTTAGAACATTTCACTAACAGGCTTGTTTGCTTGGCAGATGAACTGAGCTCATTAAGTTCAGCTGGTTTGATGGCTATTTGGAACAGCTGCCAGTAATGATTTCTACTTTCTGGACCAGGAATAGACACATGTGGATGTGTGACTTCTAACAGATTATATTTCCAGATAAAATAAAAAAAAAAAAAAGCCCTTTAAATAAAAATAAAAGGAAGAAAATAGTAAAAATAGTGAGAAAGTATTAATTAATCTTGATGGCTGTAAAATAACTAAAAAAGATTTGGGAAAATGGGTTTTATTTACTACTATTTTCTGTTAAAGAAGCACTAGAAATATTCTGATTCCTGTCTGTCTGACAGGATATGATACAGTTTGATAATCTTTGGCCTTCTTTGTTATACTTTGCTATTCATGCAATTTTAGAGACACTTGGGGGGACTGCAAAGGTACATCCTGAAGTTTGATAATCTCTTCTGAAATATACAAGAATTTTATCAAACTTAATCAAATAACATTATATGTTATACCTGTCATAATGCATGGAGCTGTTTTAGATATGTTTCAGAAGTTACCACTTCATTTTACAAATGCACATCAGTGAAACAGGCTTTAGAGCTAAGTCAAGTCAGATGGTCCCTAATTTATTATTTACTTTTACACAGAAAATGTATCTCAGTAAGAAATCATAGATCTCAAATTGTGCCTGATATTTTCAGATCACAGACGACCCTCCAGCTTAAAATGCATCGAAAATTATTAAAGCTTTCTAACTTTGGCTTGCAGCAGTTGTGTTTCACACTAAATACTCTATCTACCTTTTAATGTTAAATTATATTGGAAACTGAAGTGAGTGGAAGGACAGATGGTCTTTTTAATGTATATCTGCCTTTTAATCACAAGATTTACCCTCAAGCTGCTTTTACTGAAAACATACAGCAGGGAGTTGCTGGTAATAGCTTAAAATGTGCGTAAACAGTTCACAAGTGCTAATGCTTGCATTGTATGACCAAAGCAGAAGGGGGGGTGTTTTTTTTTTTAAATCCCTTTATAAATTTGTGAAAATCTTCATTAAAACATATTTTACAACTTGACTTGGAGCCAAATAATAAAAGTTTCCATGTCTCTACATATCATGTATGTCTTAATCCTCTGTGTTTCAAGCCCACTGTCTTACTTTAGTTTAGTTTGTTTTTATTTACCTTTTTATGATAAAAAAAGTAACAGTTAAAATATGCTGAACAACACAATGACACCACATTTTATATATTTATATATTTAAACCATAAATAATCATTGTATTGACTAAAGTTGTAAATGGACATTTGTATCAAACTGTATCTCAGGCATTTGAAACACTGCCTTACTCCCTTGATTGGATGAACATGAATAATTTATTGTTGTTTGTTTCCGTGCAAAGGATTAGCATGATATTGACATTGCAGTAATTGACTGGTAACCTATAAAGGGTGTTCCAAACCCCCATGACAGCATGACAGTGGGATACTTCATGTCTTTTGTGGTGAATATATCCTAAAAAAAAAAGCAAAAGCATTCAGATCTGTAATTTTCTCAAATATTAGGGGTCAATTAAATGTCTTTTACATGTTTATTTGTTCAGAAAAAAATCAATATGTGTAGTTTATTTTTGTTAGACATATTTTGGCTGGATTGGGACAGAAGATGATCTCTGGCATTTTGGCCCAGGCTGGCTCACGCCCACCACAAATTTTTCCATCTTTAAATGTTAATGTCTACTGTGCAACTGCAGCCGTGCTGTGAGTTTGCAGGAATCAGCAAAAGCAAACATGTTTAATATTTCAAAAAAGTTTAATTGGTCAATAAAACAAAGCTATAGAACATGATGCATACCAGAGCAGCATTTATGAGTTAGAGAGAGAAAGAAAACTAAAAGAACCGCAGAGAGAATTGATGCATCAGACTAAAACTATTTCAGGACAAAGACCAGAAACAGTGTCTTTGTGTCTGCTGCCTGCTTCTCTGTTATAAAGCAAAGAACTGCATCAGAAGCAGCTAACAATTCAACATAGCCTATTGATAAAAACATAAATGAATGCACACTACTACATGTTGTTCATAAACACCTGCTTCGGCTGCTTCTAACACATTTTCACTCAAAAGTGTCCAGCTCTCAGCCCACAAAAACAAAAGGCAAATAAAGAAAACCAGAAAGCTGCTCACTGTTAATGCAGATGATAGATTTAGTTTGGAAAAATATTTTAAAACATATTTAAGATTTTAAGATAAAAAAAATATATAAAAACTGCCTGCAACCATACCGTTTTTTTCTAAAACTCCTATTATTTAGGAGTAATTATAAAAAAATGTAACATAGTGATAATAAAAACCATCACTGTATCTTAATACTGAACTTACTTACTATGTTTTATAATGTTGGGGGTGACTGCTATTGCTAAAGAAAACACATGTTGGTGGAAAGGCTTGTATTATCTCTGTTTATATATTGTGTTTTATGTATTTTATGTATTTTATGTGTTTTTATTGACCTTTTCCATTACTTGTTGTAAGGTGACCTTGAGTGTGAGAAAGGCGCCTGTAAATAAAATGTATTATTATTATTATTATTATTATTATTATCTTTATTTAACCCTCATTTACTATCGGATCACCAACTCATATTCAGGAGTATATAAGTTTAAGTGCTTTGGTTATTTTTCAGGATTTGTTAAGAAATCTGTAAATAATATTTAGTTACTTTAACTTGTTTATCATTGCTGAATTGGCAGTGCAAGGAAAAGGGTGATAAGACTGGAAATGTTTGGATATGTGCATAAGTACGCCCGTGGTTTCAGTTTTGATGAGGAAGGAGTTTTCTATCTGATGTGATCCTCTACATGTGAGCTGCTTATAGCTTCTGGATGAGACTGAAAATCTGCAAAGACTTGTGGGCCAGTG
This sequence comes from Kiunga ballochi, assembly GCA_037177335.1. Classification (NCBI taxonomy): domain Eukaryota; kingdom Metazoa; phylum Chordata; class Actinopteri; order Atheriniformes; family Pseudomugilidae; genus Kiunga; species Kiunga ballochi. The sequence goes on from JBAMIG010000012.1 coordinate 6,607,926, forward strand.
CGAGGCAGGAAGTCCTCTGGGATACTTCATGCGGATTTTTCACTTGAAAAGAAAACACCCACTCTTTGTACGCACTGAGATCATCTTGTAACCAACAAATTGAGCAACAAAAAGGGGGTCAATACTGCAAAGGAAAAGGCAGGGGATTACAGTGAGCCTTGGGCTGTGCTGCACATTAAAATAGGCTATTTTCACCTTGTTGAGGTCATCACTTAAAGCCATTATCTACACTGAGGAGCTGCCCTTTTCCTCTGGTTTTTCACATATCCTAAAGACTGTTAAGGATAAAAACAGTGGCCTAAGATGTCAGCTTCAAAATGCTTGTGGGAGGTATGCAAAAGCTTCAATGTAATATGTGGGAAGTCTTTTATCCAAACCAAGTCAATTTCTTTATATGAGTATTATGTGTAGCGTTAACGTCCGTCTTTCGTAAACTTAAATACTCCATTTATTTCACACAAATGTAATATAACTTGGGAAACACACAGTTCTTGAAACTCATTTAAATGAGGGATATATTTATGTAAATTCAGTCTCCTGTTTAAACGAAAACAAGCATTTAAAAATGTTGGCAAAAAACAAATTGAGGAACTTTGCACAAAGTTGCACATTTGGTTAACCAACATTTATAAAAAGCAGTTTTACATTCAGTATGGAAATTTAAGTGCACATAATAATAATAAAAGTATGTTTCATTCCTCTGTTCATAAAGACTGAAAACAAACCACCCAAAAAACTTTGCAATACTCCTTTAAAACCTCCCGAGAACCTCTAAATATTTCTTTACACATTCAAAAGCAATTATCAGAGCAGAGAAATGTATTATCTTTTTATTTTTGAAAGAAAATGTTGTCTGTGGATCACTGTAATTGGTGACATTAAGGTTGTCTGGCTTCAAACTATCTTTTAAATCATACTCTGGAGACTTGCGGAGAACACATTATGGACAAATACATTGTAGTCCACTATGTAGTTATATGACCCATCAGAGGTTTAGAGCATAAATGCAATACATGTTGGAATTAACCCACTGAAGCACAATAATGGGCTTAATGGGAACGGCAGACAATTTCAATTTTTGAGGATGAGCCCACTGGCTCTATTGATCCTTGCAACTTTTAATTCAGTTTTGTAACAACTTTTCAAATGAGCACAAGTTCTGTTTTTTTGTAAAGCTGAGGTCCCAAATTATTTAGCTTCTGGGTGCTTTATATAAAAACACACAATTTGCTAGAGAAAAAAAACAATGGGTGAAAATGAAATGGAAACATTTCTATCTAATAGAAAGGTAATATAATGAAACAGTAACATTTCTCTGCTGATGCAGTTTTATCTCTGGACCCACATCTGGGAGGTGGAGATCAGATCTCAGAACGAGTTCACTTGCTTAATGCTGAGAGCCAAACTGATGTAGCTTACAACATATGAGGATGCAGCTGAAACACCAATATTTAATCAATGAGGAATAGTCTGAATCAGTCTGGCTGCACAAGAATCTCTCATACTGAACAGAAGAAGATGGAGCCATACCATCCAAGCAGCAGTGGAGCCACAGTCATTCAGCCACATGCAGGGATCATTTAAAAAGGAAAAAATACAGCGTCAGAGTTGTGGCCTGATTCTGTCAGGAGAACTGAAAGAGTCCAGTAATATGATCAGGGAAAAAGCAATGATCAATACACAGGCAAGCAGAATCCAGGTAAACAGAATCAACTGACAAGGCTGCATGGTCTAGAAACAAAGTATGGGTCAGAATAAAGAGTAATCCAGAGACATGTACTGGCCTGAGTATGCAACAAAATGTTTCAAATGCACAAAAGCTATTGATTATCTGGCAAAAAGGAAAAGACTGGAGAGAGTGATGCTGTGAGCAGGTGAAACTAGGAAGCATGTAGGTGAATCCAGGTGGGCTGAGGAAGACTGGCTCAGGGATTATGAAACAGAATCCTGGAATCGCCTCACTCTATCAGAAACATTTGACACGTCAGAGAGTTCTACCTGCTGGCTGTGGACATCTGATGTGTCAAATGCTGACAAGACTTCCTCACTGCTCACTGCACATCTATCAACCATGCCTGGTAGAGATATTGATCTATCTGCACACAATACATTTTAACCAAGCAAGATGGTTTGTGACGTCTCTGCAGTTCTTCTGTAAAAGAGTACAGGTAGAGCCCAAATATAGTATTACATTTCAGCAGGCCTCATCACATTGTGTAATCATTAATAAACAGGTCTTGGTGTCCCGTGTTTAGTAATCATGAAGGGAGGACTGAGAAGAAAGCGACTGAAATAAGTGACTCTTATTGGATGAAAGATGGGAGGTTCAGGTTCTATGGGGCCTTCCCATAGGCCAGGGCCCTGTCTGTCTGTGTATGTTGTCTAATTCTAATCTGAATAAACTTTCTTCTGCCACATCATTGCTGTCCGGCTCTGCAGGAGTTTTCCACAACAGCCTCAGTGATACATTTTCTGCAACAAATCAATGTCTCATTCTGCTTCCATGATTAAAGGTGCTGTTGGGTAAAATTTGATTAGGGACCCTGATTATGGTGGAATTTTAAAACCATGTGGATCACTGATACTTTTCAAAGTATCTTAATTCCTTGTTACTCATAATATTAAACAAATATAAATATAATAAATAAATCTGTTGTCATGCTGCTAAAAGTGTTAGTATTTACTAAACATGAAAGTCATATTTTACTCACTTTTACATCTGTGGCAGGTCGTGTCTGTGTGTGTGTGTGTGTGTGTGTGTCTAGGAGGGGCAACAGGGATAGTGATTGTGTTAGCATCTTGTGCAGATGTTGCGTTTCTAAACAGAATAGAATTGGGGGTTGCCGTATTTATCTACGTGCACCTTGTGCATAAAATGGTGATGTGAATGTTGTGTTTAAGTACTGTTGGAGTTCGGAGTGTTGTGTGTTAATTTTATAGTGGTTGATGTTGCATTATTTGTATAAACGAAATCACTTTGATGCTCCCGTTACAAAGAAAGTTATGTTCATGTCTAATTGAATGATCTGTGATCTTGCTGATGGTTTCATATTCCTGACATGAGAGGGGAGAGACATCAGTGGCCAGAGATGTGACTGCAGCTCCAAACAGTTTGTATGCAGCAACACGGGAAAAGAAGAGCACCAGGAGTCAGGCTGGGTTTTAGTTTGTATGTGTGTGGAGCTGATAGTTGACGATGGGCCAAAAGGCAAATGGAAGTTTACTCGTGTTAATATTAAGTTGAGAGTGCACACAGACAGGGAAGTAGTTTTTCTTTTATGTCCACTGATTTGCATTTCTCCTCTGAAGTAGGAAATTACTGATTATATCCAACAGGGAAGCTCATGAGGCCACCGATATCCCCTGCTGTCAGAGCTTCTGCCATTCTCATAAGTGTTATGGCGATGTGCCTTCTGGGGTTCAAGTTTTTAACTGAGGTGAACTGTGCCACTTCTCAGAGCTGGGATTCCACCCAAAGCTGCAGGAGCTCTGCAGATTATTCACTGCATAGAACCAAACACTAAAGATATGACCCAAATCAAAAGAGGACAGTTATTAGTTATGTGAAACATTTATTTATTTATTTTAAATGTTACTCGTGTGTAATTTGTCTCTTTAGCTGACTGGAGAGATGTGCAGGAAAAAATGGTGCAAAACATACAAACTTCTTTTTATAGGCTCCAATATAATTATTTTAACCATCTTTATTTTATCATTATCTATCTATCTATCTATCTATCTATCTATCTATCTATCTATCTATCTATCTATCTATCTATCTATCTATCTA
>JBAMIG010000012.1:6621206-6635450 GCA_037177335.1 Kiunga ballochi
ATATAAAGATATATATATCTTGAAAGATACAAAGTTTATGGATTGAAATGTAGTATTCATGAACAATAGATCTTAGTAGGTCCAAGTGACACTGTTGTTGCACCAGATGGGCCAGCACAGGCCCTGCTGGAGGGGAAGAAAGGGTCACATCCTCCATTCTCTTGCATTATGTAAGATTTATTTTTGGGACATACAGTTTAAACCAGTGTGGTTTGCCATGTAGCTGTCAGTTAGTCAGCTCCTGCTCATAATGAGAAATCTGCGGTTTGATCACAGAAAACCTCCATCCCTTCCAGACAAGCCACCTCTGGCTTTACTCAGCTAGGAAGAGATTTCCACCTGAATTGACAAGACAAATATTTATGGCACCAGCATTCAATTTATTTGTTCACTGAATGGGTCCAACAGCTGTGTGGGATTTATTGTAATGAACATGCAGGTGCTGTCAGGCTCCGAGGCTTAACTGGCACGACTTTGGGCTCACTAACGCTAAACCTTTATGCTGCGCACCCTGCTCCCTTTATATCCTGCTACCACTCTGTCTGTCAGTCTTCCAAACCTCTGCTCTAATGAAATACATCTCCTACCTCGTAAACCATGTGGGTGTCTTTAAATGAATAAAGAGAACGTCACAGACTAAATTTAATGCTTTCAAATATGCACTGTGTACTGAGTGTTTTATAATATAAACCATATTTATGAAGGTGAATAATTAATATTATTTATTTAGTTTAGAAAAGGAGAATATGAGACTCACAGACAAAAGGATACAATATGTTTACAATGCAATACAGAAGTTACAGCTTTTTAAAAAACAAAAAAGATAAATAAATAAGTAATATAATTCTAATTATTAATTGAGATATTCAACATACAACATTTTTTTTATCCTTCTTTTTCAGGGGAATTATTGTGTCCTCGATGATCTCTCATCATCTCATCATGTTTCTTTTACAACCGCTTCAGAAATTGCAACTATTTTTTTGTGGAAAACCTGGAAAAAATCAAACCTGGTGAAGCAGCTCAAAGTATTATAAAAAGTTTAAGATAACATAAATCCAAAGGTCATATGCAAATATGAAAACAAAACAAACTCCTGCTAAATGACTATTTGTGCTTTGTAGAGATAAATATATGAACATATTTTATTGTACGTGCTATTAAACGCTTCCTTTACTTTCTGTACTCCTATCTTCATGACCAGAACTGCATTTGTTAAACACATTAATGTGTTTTTGTTTCAGCTATCATGACTGTGTGTTTACAGCTGTAACTATAGAATCTGAGAGTTCAGTTTTAGAAGGTTTTGTGCATTCATTTGTGACAACACTGATGTTTCTAAACTCCTAATGTCCCATGGCATTCCATCATCCTCCTCAGTTTAGATTTGATCTATCATGGCAATAATTTAGAAAGTTAATAAACATGATCTCACCTGGTTAATGTTAAGATAAAGCAAATGACCTGCGTAGAATGTCAGACTATTTTTTTTATTTAGTTCATTACATCTTCATGTAGTGTATAAAGAAATGCACTGAACCGTGTCGGGTTCTGATACTTCTGAGAATGTCCGTGCAAAGCGAACATTCACGCTCTGATGGGCTTCAGCCTGTCTAAGATTAGGTGATGTGGATTTTCTACGCCTCGGTGGCTTACGCTGAACTTCAAGGGTGGAGGTAGAGAAGAAGAAGGAGGAAGGCTGGATTGTGCGGACAGGTGGTGCTTTATGTATCTATTTATCTATCTTTCCATCTTAGTGCTTCTTGCTTTCTCCAACTCTCCCTTCAACCAGCAAGACTGAGTGAATGAAGTACACACAAACACACACACACACACAAGGATACACATAACCATCGCTATGGCAGCTTGTTGAACAAATGAAAAGCAGAAATCTCAAGATTTGTACTGGTTGAACAGCTTTGCTATTATGTTTAGAGAACTTTGAAATGTAAATGGTAAATATGCTTTTCTGGACTTGCATCTATCTGTTAACTCGATTTATTAATTATTATTAAGGTTGTAAGAAGAGGAGAAAGCTGCCCAGCAATGGTTGCAGTTAGCAGGCAACAGTTAGGCTACATCCTGGTCAGGTCGCCAGTCCATCGCAGGGCCAGAACAGAGAGATTATCGCTCACAGTCACTTCAAGGCAGAATTGTGAGGGACTACTTAACCTGATGTGCCGGAAGAGACCGTGCAAACATCCACAGGGAAAAGCTTTCCGTTTTCTGTTCCAAAGTGTTTTCCATACTGTCTGCAGACATATAGTGAGAATGCTTTCAAACTCTACTCTCAAAATGAACCAAAAAGATAAAACCATGTGAAAATGAGGCATTTAAGGTCATGTCCCTGTTGTATTTTGATGTAATCACCGCTCTAAATGATTGTTTGTTGTTGCCGTTCCTTCCTAAATCTTCATCCACAAACCAAAAAGGTTGTTTTAAACCTAGCCAGCAAAACCTTCATTATAAAATGTTAGACAAACGTCAAAGATGTAGAAGGAAAATAAACTTTTCACCCACCTCCATCATTTTCTCTCACTTTAGTTTTAGATAAATTTTCTATTTGTTTTTCTCAAAAGCAGAGATGAGATTTTTTTTATCAGTATTCAGTCTGTATTTCTGCTCCAGAAACAGCACACCACACCTTGTCCCAGAGAAAAACCAACAGTTGTTTTAGCAGAGCATTGATTATATCAGGGTTTTTGTCAGGGTTATATCGGTTTTACACATTACAGAAAGGTGGGCAGAAACAGCTGAACATGAGTATGCAGTTAATATGAATTGCTAAGGAAAACAATCATGTTAATAAATCTACCTTATTTAATTCAAAATAATGTTTTTTAAATAAAGTTTTTTAAAACTTTATTCAACTTTGTTCAGATTATAAGAAATAAAGTACAAGGCTGAAATAGAGTTGACACATCACTTAAGTTTTTTTTTTATTATTATTCTCTCTTATAATTATAGTATTTTTTAAGTTTCTTTTGCACCTTGATGGATTCAGTGTTTAATGCAAAACAAAAAATCTTACATTGAGTGTGTTAGACGCAGAGATGCTTGGCTTGCTTTAAAGCTATCTTTTCACACCATTAAAATGGTTTTTGTTTAATTAAAAGTGCTGAGATTAACTCATTACATGAGAAAATATAATGGAACTATAGCCATCACATTCAACATTTGCCTTCGTATTTTGATTTGCTTTGTTAAAATTTTTCTTTGAAGAACTTGAAAATCCAAAAACAAAATATAACTTCATGAATTCTCTTGTGGGGAATATAATTTAGCTGTAATGACCGACTGCAGAAACTGCTCCATCAACAAACATGTCAAAAATATCAACCAAAGTGTAATATGGATAAAAGTTGAGTTGGATAAAAGATGACATAAAAGAAAGAGAAAACATTCAAAATGAAAACATCTTTTTATTGTCATACATTTTGTAAAGGATGAGTGCAAATGAAAGAGCTCATGATCATAATCTACTCATCACCAAGCCATGTACCATAAGGCATCATTAAATACAAGCTTTTGGGGGAGGGGGGGCTATAATCTACAATACAAGGGCAAAATCAAGGAAAAGAAACATCATAGTATCAATGCAAGTAGAGGAAAAATGGAGGAAAATAAATATAAATGAACAAAAAAGCAACAACAAAATAAACACAATTTGTACATTAAAAAAAATTTCAAAAAAATTCACAAGGAATATAAATGTTACGGCAATGAACGATAAAACATGTTCTACAATCTGTTATGTACACTTGGCACTAATATTATATCTTTGTATTTCTTTCCTTTCAAGTTTGTGTAATCTCTAGCATGTGCACAGTTTGTAAGTCTTTAAATTCTAGATCAATATTTTATATGCTCTATAAATATACCAAAACATCCTGTCAAACAAAAGCTGCTGCAAAGTTTTGCAAATCCCGACACACGATTTAAGTTCAAATTGCTCAGTGGACAAAAGGTTATCAGAAAATTATGAATTATTTATTCTCACTCAAATACCTGTAGACTGGAAAAAAGTTATAATTAATCAAATAGCAAATTTATGATTCAGTTATATAAGGAATTGTTTTTATTTAATCATGTTAACATGTGCAGAAAACAGTAGATTGCATTGTTTTCCTTAAAGTATTGTTCAAGAAAATACTAGATTATGAGTAATTTAATGATTATTTTATAGCATTTGTTAGATTGTTTCATTTAAAAATTTCTATTGAACTATAATTAGAAAAACAGTATTATGAATTCTCATAAAGCGTATTTACTTTATTTCAGTGACAGCTGTTTTTCCTCTTTAAATAAATATAAATCCATATCTCTTTCTCCTATAGTGTGTGTATGTATATTATATATATATCATTCAGTTGAAATTGGTAAACGGTACCACCCCCCCCTAAAAAAAATACAAAAAAAGGAAAAACAGCAGCAGATTGTTTGTATGCGTTTTCCAACACTGGCAGATGTGTTTATAATGAGGTGGAAAATGGTTATTTCACATGATTGGATTGTCTCTTCCTATCCAACGTGTCTGGTGAGAATTAAAAAGCAGTATACAGCTCAATAATGCTGCCTGATTCATGAGGATACGATTCCGTTTGGCTCCATCTCTAAGACATACATATAAAACATAGGTTGATTCAGCATTTTGATATGTTAGAGGGAACGTTTAACCAGAATCAAATTTAATGTCGCTTGGCTGGAAAAATCAAATATTTACACTACAAGCTTCTTTAACTGATGTCCGCTTACATGCTTAAGATCATTTTGTGCTCAACAGTAATCTTGAAGTCATAAATAAGTTAAGTTTCAAAAGAAAGGGACAAAAAAAAAACCACTAACAAAACATGGGCAAAATTTTGCCTTCAATTTAAACTCAATACTCAACCTGTAAAACGTTCAGAAATAAAACCAGTGGCCCTTGCTGTAAGTCCACCTCATTAAGGTGCTTTCAATTTTTTAGAATACAAGAAAAAATTAGCAAGGTGTGTAAAACGTTCCTGTTTTATTCTCATACTTTCACTAATCACACTTTAAATTGTGATGTAGTGCAAAGTTCAGCAGACATATTGTCACAGTTGTCACAAATGCACCTTGTCTTTAATAAGCTTAGAGGTTTAGTTTGGCAACATATTCGCATATTTTGTTGTTTGTTGATAACAGCAGTAACCTGGAAAGGTTTGTTCAGCATCTAATCAAACTGTTCTGGGTTCAATTTTATGAAAAGGCAAATAAGATGTAAAATTTCTATAACAATATGTAAAAAAAAGGTAAAACGTTAATCGTTTTGGCTTTTATAATGTTTGTCATCATTATAACTGACTCTAATCTCATGTGTTACATGACAGGTAACAGTTTTGGATTTTTTATATTTTAAGGTGTTACTTTTAATTAATTACCAGGATTCAAAACTATTTGAAATCTTCAGATAATTTTTTATTTAATATTTTTATTTATTCAACTCAACCTTATCAAATGCAGCCTCTTCACACTAAAAAGCATGAATTTATACATTAAAGAATGTATATTCAACCCTTGTCTGCCGTGATGTTGCTATAAATGTAAATGAGCAAAATATAGACTACTTTAGTACACTTTGGGTTAACCACATCCCAGCATTTAGCTTCATTTTATGTAATTTATTTAGCATTTTGTGGTCAGCTGCACTATTTAATTGGATGTAATATTTTATTAATCTGATATACTATTACTGTAAGATTTTTTTTTTTACATTTAAACTTAATTTCTATGGTCTCTTCTCTGGGATAAAAACTGTACGGATTTCTCAAAGCCGCACAGGGAAATTTTCACTTCAAAGAGATAACACAGCTTTCAAAGAAAGGCGACTGTTTTATAGGTCAGATAAACATTAACTGTTGGTTTTAACTCTTCAGAGTTTTTAACTTGAAGTCTTTAAATCGTGTTTTTCCTTCAAAGCAGTCAAACTATTCAGTTCAGGTGATGCACTAATAAATTAGTTAGAAAATTAATAATTTTCAACACTTTATGATCAGGATCTGTGAAGAGGGATTGAAATTAACTGGTGAACTTGTACTGATCAAACGTAGCAAGTTTTCATTTTAAATCTCTTACCGATACTATATTGCAATTATAATTAGGTAGTTGAAGTCAAATAATACAGATCTAGGGGAATGGGCTCAGTCGTAGCATGTCTGACAGATAATCTCTGCAAAACTTTTGCGATACATTTCAAGTGTCAGTGATTTCACAGAACTGGGTTGAGTGAGAGAGTCCTGGTCTGACTGCTCAAAGGCAGTAATTGTTCAAATATCTATCATCGGTTCACAGGTAACATTGTCAAAGCACAGGCTGATCAGAGAACTGTCTCCCATCAAACAACTGGGCCAACACATCCCAACACAAAATAGGATGCTGGATTCTTCACATTCAAACGGTGCACTTTAAATAAGGACATTTTAAGTTGAACACATATCAGGACATTCACACATGAGAGACCACGAGGTAACAATGACTAAATGGTCTACACAGCTGACAGACGAAATGGTAAGACAATGTCAAGGAAAATATACAATATGTAATGTACAACATTCAATAAAACTAAATCAAAATCAAAAGAATAGGACATGGAGAAAAAAAAATCTACAATTGTTCTTGTATTTTTTTCCAAGATGATGTGATTTGTTGAAAGTTACAAGCAAGATACATCCAAGAAACATCAAATATAATGAAGGGAACAAGTCAAAAAGGATAAGGATAGACATCAATATGGTCAAAATCAAATTAAAGGTAACATGAGTCCCGACTGCTTTAAGAAACTGGACAGTCAACCTATGACACCAGCCAACATCCCATGAAAATACACACACCTCGGCAGGTTTCATCACTGGGCTGGCTTTTGGGTTCAGTGCATTCTTTAACAAGGTAGGATGTTTATGTGGGGTTATGACAGCTGCGTTTTACACTTGTTGATTGTTTGCGGTTGTATATCCCTAACTCATTTGACATACTCAGCTGACTTCCAGAAGTGCCCTGGGTGGGAAAGCCGGCGGTTCCTTTTTGGCAATTTTTCCAGTAAATCTACCAGCTTGGAAAAGGTGGGCCTCTCTTCCTGCTTGTAAGCCCAGCACAGGAGTAAAATGTCCTGGAAAAACAAACATTGAAACCAGGTGGTTAAATGCGGCATTTCCGCATAAAACAGTAACATACTTGTCTTAAATGTTCATTTAAAAATAAAACAAGTTTTCAGTCTGATTATTCAGTCTGAAATGGATGTTTTACAGGAGAGGTTGAGGTAAGATGTAAGAAATATAATTCTGCAAGTTGATTTGGATTGTAGATTGGATTTAGTATTTTGTTTTGAATATGTACAGGTACTGCAAAAATTAAATATAAATAAATAGAAGAAGATGCTAAGAACAATAAAAGAATAAATAAATTCTATACTATACTAATATACAGTCATTATTATATATATTTTTATTTTATATTATTATATATCATAATATAGAATTATTTATAATATATATTATATTATATTATATTATATTATATGTAGTAGGTAGATCATGCTTGGAGCTTCACACAGAACACATCCTCACAACACAAACAGAAAAACTTTTTAATGTAGTATGTTACCACCGGTGTATTAAGTTCCTCCCTCTGATCATAACCTCCATCTCTGTTACAAAAAAAACAATCTGTATATTTCCTGGAAGTGGCTTTGGAAATTAAGCAGATCTGTAAGTTTGATGGTTTTGGATTTTTTGTAGAGGGAATGTGTGTGATCTCTGTTAACATTATGAACTATTCTAATGGCTCTTTTCTGCAGTATGGATAGTTGTTGTATTGTACTCTTATATGTATTCCACCAAACCTCTGCACAATATTTTAGATATAGTAAAATCAATAAGCAGTAAACTGTACAGTGATTGCTGGTCCAGACAGTGTTTCACTTTGCTAATTACAGATAGACTTTTTGACCTTTTGCTTTGTAAATGTTTTATATATGGCTTCTAATTTATTTAATCATCAACTATTACCCCAATAAATGTATTTTCATGTACTCTTTCAATGACCTCTCCATCGACTTAGTTTTACTTAAATTTAATGATTTATTTATTTATTTTAAACCACATTTTTTATTTGAACTTTTTATTTGTGATCATCTTCAGTACATCATGTATATCCCCTCCCAAACAAAAACATTTGTATCATCTGCAAATAATACCAATTTCAATTATTCAGAAACATTACATATGTTAGTTAATAAAAGTTTAAAAAAAAAGCTTTGGACCTAAAACTGACCCCTGGGGGATGCCACAAGCAATGTCCAAGCATGAAGAAGTATATTCCCCCAACTTCACAACTGTTTTCTGTTACTTAAATAACTTTTCGCTCACTGCAACATCACCCCTCTGACCCCGTAACGTTATGGTTTAGCGATTCATATGTTATGATTAATCTTTTCTTAGATCTATAAATATTCCTACTGAATACAATTTGTGTTCAACAGCATTTGTAATCTCCTCAACCGATTCTACTAGTACCAGTGATGTTGAAAAGGGATGTTGATGTTGAGTGCTAGCTAGTTGGTAGCATGCAAGCCCATTGTAACACCTAAACTCCCCTGTTTGGTTTTGGCAATAACAGATGAACAAAAACTGCCATGGGGTAAGTTTTGAGAAATGAAAGGTTTCCTACATGTTTCTACAACATGGGTGATCAAGTCTGCACCTCAACATCTATCCTGCAGCTTTTAGAGGCAACCCAACATGGCTAAATTAAATAGGCCTTTGCATGGCTGGATAACATGTGGATGAGGCAATTCCACCATTTGATTAAGAACGGTCATTTTGAAAAGTTGCAGGACAGATCTTCATGGATGAACTTTGGCACTATTGCTCTAAAATATTTGGTGAATCAAAAAAACATAATGGTGGAGACATTTAGCAAGATGTGGGGAAACATCCTGCCCCTTCTGTGATTTGTTCGTCTTCCTGAAAGTTTTCTATGTCTCCCTGTTCCAACATATTCAAATGAATAAATCTCTGTGCAGAACTCGATAAGCTTTGAATCCGTATGGTTTGAGTGAAGTCTGTTGGACCAGGAATACATGGAAAACCTGCAGAATTCCAACCCTTAAGGACCAGAGTTCCCCATCCTTGCTTTACAGTAAGACCATACTGTTAGATAGTCACCTTACACCCTTTGCAAAAAAACAAAAGACTCCTTAACAATGACATTGTCTCTGTGTTGAAAATGAATTCATGTTTTTTGCTATAACTTCTTTAATGCAATCAACTCTCCAGCTTAGATTTAACCAAGACAAAGTTCTACTCAATCTTTAATTAAATTCTGCCCAGTAAAACTACTTCTCCAGACATTTTTTAATCAGCAGGGTTGCTGAAGTGCATCTATGTAAAATTAAATAATGGTGGTTTTTAATTAGAACCTTTAAAAAATTTTTTTTTGCCTCAAATATAACTGATGAGTATTGTTAAAAACTTCTGTTCACTTTTTTCATTTCCAAAACTAATGTGGAATATTTCTTTTAATTAAGCCGGAGGTTGCACTTGTTTTCATCATGCAAAGCTGATATTCTTATTTTCTAGTATTTGTATGACCAAAAGTAATAAAAAAAACTGACTGCTTAAACCGCTTTAACATTAAATTATCCAACGTTTCTGTGTGACAAAAAGATATTTATAGGAGTAGAAAAACAAAACTAAAAAGCCCTTACTGATATTTCTTTTCCCATGCCAGTTTGAGCAAGGTTGGGCTTCATCCCACTGCCAATCTGCCATATGATCACCTCTGCTGGCTGACTCTTGTAAGGCCACTCACGTGCGTGTAACTCGTACCAGATGGTGCTGTGAAGATACAGGAGTAGAGTGGATCAGTGCTGTACTCTCTGCTCATCACAGTCTTAAAAAGACTCCTATAAAGGGTTCACAAGCAGGTCAGATCAAACACCACCAGGCATATCTTCCACCACATTCACCGCTTTCAAGCCTAAATGCAGCTTTTATACATGTTTTAATTCAATCTTAAAGTTTTAAACAGTTTCAGCCAAAAGTTATAAACTTTGTAAAAGCTGATGCTTTGTCTTTGCTGTTTTCTGTTTTTTAATTTTGCTCCTTCATGTCAGGTCTGAGTATAATATAAATAGCTCTTCGCCAGGAGTAAAGAAAACAAACTGATGGCTGATTGTTGATGAATATGCATAACAGCCGAGGGGGTCACCTCTAGGTAATACAAAGGCCAACAGAGCAGCTGGACATTGTGCACCAGTGCTGTGCTCCTCTTCCCTTTAGAATAATATAGTGACGAAAGCTCCATATGGGTAACCATCTGAAAATGCAATTGTGTTAGGAGTCAACAGAGCAGGATCCGCCTCCACAAATGAAGCAGTAATGACAGTAAAGGAAGAACTGTAGCCATGGGGATTTTTAATTAACTTAAGACAAGTTTAACATGTTTTTTTTTCAGTGGAGGAGTTTGGATTTGTTAGTCTTAAAGAGTTTTTTCACCAATAAAACAACCTGTGTGCACAACTGAATTACTAATCGGAGAAAAACAAAGATATTTTTTTTTGACAGAAGTCATTTTGACCTGTATTAACAGCATTAAATGGCTAAAGAACAAAAGAGTTGCTTCATGAATGCACTTTTACACAAATTCCTTACAGATTTCCTTTCTGGTAGTTTTTAGTGATGTGTAACATTTAATTAGGAACTTTTCCCATGCTTGTCTTGCACTACCCCAACAGAACTCATTTATCAACGTATTCTTTATCTATTCCAATCACCTCCTACAGTGTCCCCCAATAGAGCCATAAAAGGGAACAAAATCTAGATTACAAAAGGAGCAGACAGAGGTTTCATATACTTGTGGAAAGGAGCTACTGATCTGACCAGATAAATCTGTGCTGTAGCAGAGAGACCAGAAGTGAAAAATGAAAACGAAACTACTGAAGCCCACTGATAAGGAGCTCTAATGCCAGTAAAGGGCTGGATGGAAATTAAAAAAATATCTAAGAGTCAAATAGTTTTCCCATATTTTTGAGGAAAATCTTCATCATTTAAAGGGCATGCTGATATCAGGTATCACACTTCACGGGTATATTTGCCAATATATCTTATCGCTATAAATATGATTACTGCTGTTAGCATAAGCAGCTTCCATTGTGAATCACGTCCTTTTTACATGAAATCAAAATTAAACATGTCCATACGAGCACACTCTAATATAGGAGCAGCTGATTCGACCATAGAAATACAAACAACCACTGACTTTGAATGCCACACCAGTGTTAGTCTGCCAGAGATCTATACCTCAGACAAACATAATCACTTTCTCATTTCCCGTAGCAGCGACCAGCAGGAAGCCAGCCTTGCACACACAAGTGAGGGCATGTTTTAGAAGTACACACACTTGTTTTGATTTTGAAGTATAAAACATGACATCAATTTTATGATTAAATTGTGTCTTAGTGATAAATGTCTGCCAGTTGTGAAGAACTGTACTATAAATCATAATGAAGTACCATAAAATGACGTAATCACAGGTCCACAAGACTGAAGAGAAAGATTTTCTACAGCTCCAAAACAACAGTAGCTTTCGGCTTGGAAAAAGCTACAACTGATAGCATTAAGTAGAATTAAAAGAAGCTATACTCTGACATAGAAACAAACTGGTGTTTTCCCATTAAAGTACTTCAATAAGTTACTTATATGGTGACTTTTAAGTGTAATGGATTACTTCTTAAGTGTAATCCTGTGATGAGTTTTTAAAAGTATGTTACCTAAAATTAATTACAATAAAGGATTGGGGACTCAGGCTTTCCTCTACCCGCTTTTCAGAATTCCTACATTTGTCTTTTTTTCCACCACATCTCCAGTTGTTGTCGCTCATTTGTGCATCATCTCCATTATAAGAAAAGCATGGCTCATAAAATCCTGACTAAGATCAAACAGAGTCTACAGCTGGCTAAAATGATTGTTTCAACCTGCTACAAGTATATTTTAGGGTATTTATTCCTACTTAAATTATTATAATAAAACAAAGTTATGATCTAATATATGAGATTAATATCTGACTTTTTTTTAATGAAATGCTTCTTTAAGTAATTTAATGTTGTTTGAAATAATGTAAAAAATGTGTGTCTATAATTATCCAGGCTCTGATACTGTCTGGACAACAAATAGCAGGACATCTGGTTAGAGGACACTCACCCGAAAGCAAAGACATCTGACTGTTTGGAGAAAGGAAGCTTGTCCTCCTCTGTGTCCGGAGAGAGCTGCTGGATGATTTCTGGGGCCAGGTGACACAGCCAACCATTGGGGATCTTTAGTTTGTCTTCTCTTCGGCTGCAATGAGAGGAGGAGTGAAGATGGAGACTCGTCATGCTGTGTGCATTGATCTATTGTACGATTACACTGATGTGTTTTCATTATAACACACTGTCAATACGTGCTTTCACCCTGAGCATGTGATGCTTTTCAATTACCATGTTAGCTTTCTGCTTTGCATTTGCATTGCTGGCTTGTTGTAGTTTGGAACTAATTTCTGTAACACCACTCATTGCATATGATGCTGTGTTTATGCAATCATGAACCCAGTCGCATCTTAATGACAGTTTTACAAGTTTGCTGCAACTCTGTTGGGTCTAATAAAGCCTACATCACAATCTGCGTTAAACTGTTGACTGTTAAATGAGGTTTGAGGCATATAGGACAGGGCAATGAAAGCTCAGTGAATCGTAACACAACAATGTATGAAGAAAAGAGAAAAGGCGCACCATCGTCCCACTCCATCTGTGCTGCTGTCATGTTTTCAAATTAAAATGAAAAGACGCACAACTTTGGCCTTAAGAGCCACAAATCTCAGATAGTGCTGAGATTTCAATAAAGTACATCATCTAGGATGTTAAATTAAAATATTTTCATTATTTTGGGAGGTTATGTTGATTGGAAAAGTGATGCAGTTAGTCGAAGTTACACATCACATGTGTAGCATGACTCTAAGCAACTAACTTCTGTAAAAGCAGTAATATTAATCTACATAAATCTTAACCTGAGGATAGAAAACAGCTAATAAGATGTTGTATAGTTATTTTTCTCGTTACACAAACAGAAACCTAAAAGTATCTGAAACTGGAGAGGTACTCATTTGTTTTCAAGCACCCCACAGCTGAATCTCTGAGTTTTCTCATGATCAAACAAGCTAAATTAGGCTTATTTTGACTCTTCTATTGAGAACTGATTTCATTATGGATGCAATATTTGTTCAGTCTCTCTTGACACCATGTGAATTTATCTTAGCAGGTTTTTCCTCTGTACTTCTCTTCAAGGATCTCAAAAAAGTAACAAAAATACCAAAAGAAGCAAAATGCATGAGGATTGTATTTTAATCTGTCTATAATGTTTAATTTAAGCTAAGTAGATGCTATTAGCATCTAACCAGCTCCTAACACTCAATATCCATTTCTGTCAAAATGATCAGAAAATACCTGTATGGCTAAAAGTGGCTGCTGGGTGAAAAGGATATTTTCCTTGCATTGTAGCAATCAATTTGCACTTCCTGGGTTTTAAACCACATTTCTAATCATTAATTTTACATTTAATTGCATAGTTATTTAACAAAAAAAAACAGAGAGAGACAGAGAGAGAGAGAGAGAGAGAGAGAGAGAGAGAGACAGAGAGAGACAGAGAGAGAGAGACAGAGACAGAGAGACAGAGAGAGAGACAGAGACAGAGAGAGAACCTGATAATCCTCTGACAATTTGATAGAAAATGTTCCAAAACCCAACATAATAACTGAAATAGTCAGCCGTTAGCTTTTGTTGGCCCACATTTAGTAACAAGCTTGATTTCCATCTTGTAACTAACAACTTTAAAAAAAAAGAGAGATTATAGTCTTTAGGTTATGCATAAAACATGATAAAAAAGCCCAGATGTTTAACAAAAACATGCATAAAATACAAAAATAAATACCAGAATAAGACATTCTGCATGTCATGTGTGTATTACAGTTTTTCTCAATTGTTAACACACAATGTCTGGTACCTGAGACAAAGTGACCACAACATGTAACCCATGTATGGAATCCCTTAACAAGTTCCACTGAACCATACACACAATTCCTGCTTTACACTCACCTTGGCGTTCTAAAACACACTTTTTTCAAAACTCTACACACAATTCTCTGCATTAAGCATAACTTCTCAGGAGGAAAAACACTGTTTTTCACAAAGATCAC
>JBAMIG010000012.1:6635688-6666399 GCA_037177335.1 Kiunga ballochi
TTCGGGATTTGTGTGTAGAGTTTTGAGAATATGGAGCATGCTTTCAGAAAATGTGTGTAAACAATCGAGAAAAACTGTAAACATGTTTTTTTATATATATATATATATATATATATATATAAATACATTTATATAACGGTGCTTTGTAGGCAGAGTGATTGTCTTCAGACAGCTTCTTTCAAATCCCAAATCCTCCACATAAATAAAAGGCTCATTAATTTAAATAAGAGCAAAACTATTTGCTTTACTTTATGAATATTTGGTTGCTGGTTAAGGCAGAAATGACAGCTTATAAAGCTTTATCGTGGCACCTGCTGCTGATTGTTGTCATCACTGTTAACTGTTAAAGCTCCTTTATCCTATTTTGCAAAGTTAGAGTTCAATTTATCCCCAATGGATTTCTTTATGAATTAGCTGAGATTTCATCATCCTTTGCTAGTTTTAATAGTCTGTCAAGTCTGTTTCAAACATTATTTTATGCACTCAAGATGGATGCTTCATTTTATATTACTGGAAGATCCTTAACCTTCACCTTGATTGTATTGTTCGAAATCCAAGTAACTTTTTTCAGTGAAATGATTTGATGGTCTTGTAATTTCATTTTTTTCTTTTGCTAGTATTTCCTTACTGTGTCCAGTAACTAAAGCAAGTTTCCCTGCAGGTGTGGTTTTATGTTACCTGATGCTGTATAAATGTCTCCTGATGTGTTTTTTTCCCCACTGTCTATAAATTCCCCATTTCTTTTTTTTATCTTGCAAAATATTGTGAATTATTAACTCAGCCAAGCTTTTCTAAATTAACTCATAATTTTACATTAATTATATATTTATTGGTCATATTTTACCACATATTTTTGTAGAGGAACCAGGTTTGGTTCATCGCAGAAGCAACAACTAACTTTTCCCTAATATAGTTTGTGTTTTTAACCCAATTTAGATGTATGTTTAAATGTTGTTTATTGTAATCTAAAATATTAGGTTATTGGAAAATTCATTCATTTCCATTCATTCCTGACTATTTTCTCATTTCGGAGAAATGACAGCGACGTCGGGGGCCCCAAAAACAACTAATATGAGCATAATCTGAACTAAAAGGATTAAAGAAACATTTGTTTCCTTTTGAAGTTGATCATTTCATATGAATGAACCACCTTTAAACAATATAATAATAATAAAGTGGGTAAAAGCGAAGCAGATTACCATTGTGTAAATGTTTCTAATGAATCCAGGAACCGCTTCGCTGTCACAGCAGCAAACTGAACCTATCAGTGCTGTTAGCACAATGTTGGAAGTCTGTCTCCAAGGTAAACTCCAGCTCATGTCTCTGATGTGTATTGAAAATAATTACCTGCCAGCCTGCAGAACCCCAGATATGGTGAAGAGTCCAAAGTCAGTGATGACGACTTTGCCGTTGTCGTAAAACACATTCTTGGACTTCATGTCTTTGTGTAAAATCCCTTTAGCATGGAGGTAGCCCATCCCCTGTGCACAGACAGGGTAAGAGATGTGACTTTCCTTTAACATGATGTGCACTGCTAAAGTGTTCTAGAGAATCACTGTTGAGTTATTTTACCTTGACCATCTCCTGTGCGATCTGTCGTGTCTTGTTAACATCCAGGACAACCTTGGCGTCCCGCACCACAGAATAAAGTGTCCTGCCTTTACACAAACTGACAGAGAGGGAGAAGGAAGATCAGAGGATTAGATGTTAAAATGGCTTTTAAGTCATGATTTTATTTCATCGAGTTTGAACCCTTGGTTCCATCCAGCCCTTTAATTTTAGTTCAAAGCTTAATATGGCTGAACAATCCTTTCCTCATCACTGCATTTACCTACTCAGTTAAGCAGTTTCATATTTTCTCAGGCCTGGCATCATGACTGCTTTTTAAAAGACAGCCCCACAACCTCCCACTGTGTCACACTTTAAACCCTCAACCCCAGCTGCGCCCCACAGGCGACCAGCAAAGAACCTGAGGCCAACAATTCATGCATATTCATTCGCAGCAACAAGCCGGCAGCAGACACATTTTAAAAGCTCCTTTCCTTTGTCCTTTTCTGTGAACACAGAGATGCAGCCTACATGTCTTATGGCAGGAGCTATATCCCTGACAAGATGATGAAAACCTAATGAGGCCATCCCCGTATGCTGAAAGTCACCTCTATGCATTGAAATGAAGTAATTATGCCATGTATCATAGATTAAAACCCCAGCAATAACATCACAGATGATGTCAAACGCTTAAAACTTGTTCACAAAAAAAAAATCAATCAAGAGTTGCAAAGAAAACAATGGAAGAAGAAACAAATGTTTCATGTTTAAAGTAAAACTTACAGAAACCCCGCATCATTCATGAGGCAATACACTTCATATTTCATTTTTTTAAATGAAATTACACCTAAAACACAATATTTGTGGACAAAAAGCCACCTGTTGCACTGACATTTGCTATTATTTGCAGTGATCGGCATGAGGATTTCTGAACAGGAGCCAGCTCACCTGCCAGCTTCCTGCTCTCACAGCAGATTCATCTGGCATCAGCTGAAATCATGCAGTCGCACAACTGGTTGTTAAAAATCTACAACACGATGAATGGAAATAAAAATGAAGACAGTTTTTACAAAACCTTTTGTTTTACCTGCAGACAAAAACACAGTGAAATCCTCCTTTGTTTAAAAAAAGAACCAAAAAGTTAATGATTTTTCTAAGCTAGAATTTGTTTTTGTTCAGTCCGTGTAGACAGCAGCAGCGAATCCAAACATGTTCCCATTGAACATAATTAGCTTGGCTAATTAATTAAATGTAAGTATTCCCTGTGATGTTCTTGAGCAAGAACACAGCCCTGTCTCACCACACCGCAAAAAAATGCGTACTCTAATCCATGAAATAATTAAAGGTGTTAACTACGTGCAGGAATTCATTTAAGTTCACTTGTGTTACATTTTCATTATCTGCTGTCAGACTGTCAAGACAAATGCACTGCTGCTGTGAGGTGTGGGTGGTTCATCTACTCAGCAACAACCGCAGCCTGTTCTAATCATAACGTCTTCGTGTTTCGCTGTCAGGCACTCCACAGAGGAGCAGATCTGCAGCTTATCTGAAAGAAGTACTGACAGATAGGGACTGTGAAGCCCTGAGAGCTGCCGCACCACAGAGAGAGTAAAGATGCTGAGAAACTTTGTTTCAGTCAACAAAAACACCTCTAATCAGATTCATAGTTTGTTTATGGTGCATAATACAATAGTTGAGACTTAAAATAGGCTTCACTTATAAAGCATCACCTTCTTGAAATCTATGTACAATTTTAATGTATAACTTTTTATGAAAGTTATAGTATTTTTATTGTAAAATTATTTTTTATTAAATTAATTTTTTTGTTTATGGTACAGATGGGGCAAAATTTGAAGTGGAAAATGCAAAAACCAGTATAAATCCAAATATCCATTTAATATAATGCAGGCACATGGCGGTTTACCAGCGGATTAATCTAAAACACCAGCATGAAGATGAATTTACCTAAAAAAGGTTTTGAACTGTACTGAACTTTTATATCTACTTTTTTAGATTGACACAAGTCAACCTTGTGTTTTCTTTTAAACTATAATTTGTGACATGTTCATATCTGAAAGCTGCACTATGGTTAGGAAGGATTCATGCAAAAACCTTAATATGAAGGACTTTGTTACTCTGACATGCTTATCTTATAATCTGCCTAAAGAAAGTCAGGAAGAAATGTTAAACATACCTTTTTTTCAGATACTTAACTGCAGCCAATGTTTTAGATACTGACATGCAGACAATCTACACCCAAATTCATTTTACAAAACACCTACAACTGTCGACACCCATGTGTTGTAAAGCTTGTGTATAAATGAAGCAAAGGGGAAGCAGTCCTTTGTAGCCTCATTTTGCAATGAGTTGCTACCCTTTGCATGCAAAGAACTCATTGTCTGCCTCTTTCTTTTAGTCAATGTGTGAGATCTTCATCTCAACCATTTACACTTCTGGTCATAAAACTGTGAACATTTCTGAGTTAAATCCAAAAGGAACGTGTTCCTAAACTTTGAGTAAAAAAAAAAAAAAAGAAAAACTAGCAGAGTTACAGTCATGGTGAGTCTTTGCATGAACCTAATGAAAGCTTCATCACCTTTTTTTCCACGCCACACAGGTGCAACATCACCTTAAATCAAGACAATTAATGCACTGACACCAAGGCAGCACTCTGCAGCCACAGCAATGCTAGAATAATCCTCGTTATTGAGGAGCCAGTTATTGGTCACCTCAGCTGTCAGGAAAAATGGAAGTGCTTTGAAAATAATGACTATACATAATAAATAGAGTTAAGGCACGTATAATGTTCTGGTTTAAAGCTGTACCTTTGAAGTGCTAACATTTAAATTAGACGGCCTATATCTTCTAAAGAAGCACAGGAGAACATTGGCAGATTTTCTCACTGAGGCACTGCTAATGGAAATTAATGTGGCACCAATTTTGCATCTCGTGTACTCTTGAGCTCCATCCAGCCAGCAAAAGTCACGCAGATGTGGATGCTCAATCACTGGGTGCTGCTAGCTACAGCTCTGTTAAAACACATAGTGAACTACCGTGCCATCAAAATGAGTGAAAAAAAATCATTTTATAAGGCAGAAAATTTCAAAGCGCTACATTAATGTGAGAGTTAAATAAATTCCTGTGTTTGCATATTAACATGATTAGTGTGTTAAATAAACAGTTTCCTTGAAATAGATTTAAAGACTGATGTGTTTTACAGTCAGGCAGCTGTAGATGAAAAGTAGTCGTCTACATATCAAAGTGTCCTCAGGCCAGACACTACATCCCACGTTGTCTCCAATGAGATCATCACAGTACGAATGTGGGTGATGGATAGCACTCCACAGATAACTCCTAGGAAGTGCTGTATGAACGTCTGCGCGAATCAGTAAATGTAGCTTCAAACACTAAATGGTCAAAAAGACTAGAAAGCAGCAAACATGAACAGTTTCTGGTTATTGTTTATTTTATTTTTCTAAATGTGATAGTAGAAGCATGTTAAGCTGTTTGTCCTTTTTTTTATTCAGGAGTTTTAGTGAGCAATCAGGGTTTCATGATGGAGGTTTGTAAACCCCAAATATTGTTGTGAACATAAAACCTATCTACACATCATAGACAGTTTGATGATATATTTAGTGAGCTACCTCCGTTTAAATTCATAATCCTACTTCCCATGAAGTCAGAACCTTGAATCTTCACTTAGCTAGCAAGAAATATTCAGAGTAGTTGGCCTTGTCCTTCATCTAAATTAGTCTGAGATCTGTCAGTTTACCATCACAGGAGCAAATCCCTGTGCCATACAGTAGATGTTTGTTTTTGGATCTACCTGTACATAGAACATGCTTGTTAACTTGAGTAAATAAACTGCGCTCATTAAATTCAGCTGGTTCAAAACCTGATTGAAACAGTTGCCTGTAACAGATTTTTACTTTGTGGACCAGAAATTGCTACATTAATCATTTTTTGCCCTTTTGTGCAACACATCCTGCAACATTTCCCCCCTTACCTGGTAATGATGGCCAGATGTGGTGGGCTCATGCATGCTCCCATAAACAGCACCACATTCTCATGGCGAGTGTTGCGGTAGGCCATCACTTCCCGCTTGAAAGCCTTCAGTTGGTCTTCGTTGTCCCTCTCAATGTCAATGAGGCGGATGGCGACTTCTCCATGCCAACGGCCGTGGTAAACTTTTCCAAAGCGACCTTTGCCGATCATCTCTCCAATTTCAAGCTGCTCAAAGGGGATGTCCCATTCCTGCAGGAAGATGCTGGTCTGGCTGGCCTTGCGTGGGAAATTGCGAGCAGACAGGAGCGACAAGTTCATCTCCTCAAACTCATCACCAGATTCTTCATCGTTGCAGTCTTCATTCTGTGGAAAAGTCCCATTTGATTGTTTAGTGGTAGCTTTAAACCTTGTTTCGGTAAATTAAAGAATAATTAGTATGATGGTTAAAAACACTCGACAAGTAGGTTATGATAAAACATTAAACCAGTATTTTATTTGTAGGTTAAAATTCTGCCATCATATTTATAGATGCAAAGCAGTATGATATAAAAAAAAAACACTTTTTCAGGACTGATAAGATCTAATGTTAAAATGTATTTGATTATGGGGCTTTTAAAAGAAGAAAGAAAAAAGCGTATTTATTTCGCAGTAAGTTTGCTTGGAATACTGAAGCGCTTACGTCTGTTACTAAATAAAACTGAGCGTGCACAAGTAGAGAAGAAAACTGGCTTATTTCATTTCAAATTTAATGTATCAAAATGACCTATTCAAAGATCCTGCCTGGAGTATGATTCAAGCAATCTGCATCACATTTTTACAGAATCTATCATTGTTACAAACAGCAGTCAAGACTTTCACTCGCTTTTCAAGCATAACTTTACCTGGATGATCCTCAGAGAGCTCACACAAATCATGCTAAATAAGAGATTAATGCAAATGATTGCAACAAGTGATGATGAGAGCATATTTTGCTTCTATTCACATTCATCTGTAAGTTCACACTGATATCAGTGAAGGAAATGTGGGATATCATATCATAAGTGGCATCATAGGAGAAGGAATTTTATTCACATCAAAACGTTTGAAGTATCAAAAAGTTCAGTGATGAAAAAAAAGGACTCACGTCTGATGTAGGTTCAACTTCAATCTGAAGTAAAGGGTTGTCCTCGTTGCTGAAAGCAAAATGACAAAACCAAAGAGAATTCAATCCAATGCACCGATTTAATGGGTAATTTAAGTAAAATTTCTGCCCTTCTCAGTATAGTTGTGACAATTCTTCAGTCTTAACGTTAAAAAATACATCAGATATAGTTGTGTTCTTTTATTTGGACAGCTGCTACACCCTCTGGGAGCAGGAAAGGTGTGATATGCTGGTACTGGTTACAGTGGACTCGAGCTGCTGACCTTTAACAGAGATGAGAAACGAGCTTCTGAAGTCCGACACCCTCACATCCTCTGACTTTTATTTTCCATCTTTGAAATAATCATTTTCTGCTCTGTGTGAATCATTAACTTCCTCTGGAGCTGTAAAATTATTTACTGTATGCAAAATGTGCTACACTGAACAAACCGCTTTTCCTTGTAACTGCCCTTTAAATGATATATCTAAATATCTTCTTATAGACATAGCTGCCCATGTATCTCAGATATAGTGACACCTGTTTACGTTTTGCTTAAAGCTAATATTTTTAGTGTGCATCTGCATTATTTGTTGTGTTTAATAAAGATTTAAAAAAAAAAAAAACACCCACATATTTGGATTTTGCTGCCCTTTTTTAATACATTATATCTGGGAGATTTTTAACAAAGCAGCTGAAACTAGTAATCATATCACAATAAAATCCTTAATTATGTCAATCCAAGTTTTTCACATGTTAGGTTGAAGGAAAAGGTTTATTGTATGTAAATGCAATCTGCGGCGATGCTTTATCCGCCTACTGCTCGGCACTGATTGCTGATTGACTGCACCTGTGCCTGATAAGCTGCTATGAGCTGCAGCACTCTGAATCTGGCAGTGTGGAAGAAACACTGAAGGACCAACATGTTTGCCATTATTTAGTGATTTTTTTTTTTTTGCGCACCAGAGAACAATGCAATAACTATGTTGCAAAGACTAATTATTTTAGTTGCACAGCAGGATATCAACACTATTTGCCATCCTGTTCTGCAAGTAGATAACCTTTTCAGTTAGCTTTCAACATGGAGACAGAGGAACAGTCATCTTATCAATGCAGAATCTCTGCTAAATGCAAGGTCTGTTACTGAGGCCACATAGTGAAGACTTTCCTCTCAAACATTATGAAGTAATACATTTCTCTTTTTTTTTTAATCCAACTTCCTAATTCTTGAGTTTTTTTTTTTTGTTTTGGTGGGTGGAGGCTTATCTTTCTGGGCAATGTCTGAAAGTTGACATTAATCCTTTTAATAGGTTAGTGGTTAAACCAAACTACATGTAGGGGTGTCCATATGTCTAGAGGGTAAAAATAGTAGTGCACTTAAAATTGTTTATAATGTACCTTGAAAAGTAAGCATGACAAGTCACTAGAGGGATTAAAATGTACCATAATGCATTGCAGGTAAGAACCTAATTGTTCATGTGAACTCAATGTCAAAACAAATTATAGAAACTACAGCTCATCCTCTCTTTTTTTAAAGAAAAAGGCAGAGATATACAACAAGAAGAATAGAAAAATATGCACGTGAGATTTTAGATTTAATTTGTATCTATATCTTTACACGTGATATGGTTTCCATTGTGACAGCTAGTAGTCATGTTATCTGCGACTTGGAGAGTATTGTTAGCTTTAAATCTAAATTGCTAAATCAATAAGTGCTATATAGTGTAACCCTATGTAGTAAATGAGTTTGGGATTAGCGTGGACGTTTGGACACAGTCCAGGTTCCATTTAACTGAGAGGCTGCATTTGGAAGCTATCCCCTACAATCCACAAGTAGCAAAAGGACATCGATATAGAGACTTCAACAGATTCATGACTAAAATGGCAACAATGTAAGGAAGAACCTTTCTTGACCCTGAATTTTAATTTGTCTTTTAATGAAATCTAAAGTGTAGTTTCACCCTGAGGCCCCATTAATTTCTGACCCCAGCATATATATTGTCACCTCCATAAACAGTGGGTGTCAATGCCATGACTGAAATGAAGTCTCTTCCCTTATTCAACCGATTCCCCCCCAGTCTACACATCTAGCTGTGTAACATCAGTTTGCAACGTCTAACAACCTCTCAGAGGTATATTAACATTAGTTTGCAAAGCAACCCTTGTCTCTGGGCAAAGACCACAGGCGAGGCAGCTTATAAAATAAATGATTCCTGTGGCGCCAAGGTTTCCCTACCACTGGTTCGATCTCTGCTCTAATGAGGGAATCCTGCAGAGTGCTGAGGTCTGAAACAGGCTCTCATTAACCCTGGGATGAGGCCATTAAGGCCAGAGATATATTCCAGCTAAAACAGCAAGAGGATAGAAGATGCAGGTAAGGAGGGACTCTACATTAATTAAGTTGGGTATTACAACTAATCCAATGTATTCATATGTCAAAAAAAGAATGCAGTGAGTAAAAAATGAATAGTGAAGAGTTATTTTGGAGTCATAGCTCCGGCTGTGTGTTTGTATCGCTTCAGCGTATGATCTTCCATCACATTTACTCATTTTTATTTAACATGAGACATGTCACGACTTTAGTTCAGCTTCATTTCTATACATAGTATCACAACAACATCATCTCAGGAGTGAGGACTCTGGTATCTAATCTCATGCTGCTTGTTTTCCGGTCTCAGTTCAGGATCAGCATCTTAAAAAAAGGCCTGATGACTTAGAAAATATTTGGTTACTCTAGATCACACGTGTCAAACTCCGGTCCTCGAGGGCCTGTATCCAGCAGGTTTTGGTGTCTACCTGCCGTAACACACCTGATGCAAATGCTTCTTCTCTACCTATTAAGTAATTTCAGTCAGCTGTGTCAGAGTATGGAGACAACAAAAACCTGCTGGATACCGGCCCTCGAGGACCGGAGTTTGACACCCCTGCTCTAGATAGTATTAAGATGAGCTCTAGTACCACTGAATACCCTCAGTTTCCGAAGTTTCAGGATTGTGGATCTTGAGGACCAGACTGAGGCACCCTGGCCCAATTCCTCATGATCAGAAAAACCTTCCCCGAAACTTTTCTGAAAACATTTCAGCTGTTTCAAAAGGCAGCAGCAAGAGCTCTGACAAGACTTCTTTCTCTAATTTTAGTTTAACTCTAATTTTAGTTTAACTCCCTGATTAATTCAGGACGGGGTTTAAAATATTCTGATAATGTATGCATGTAAAACTATTTATACCCAACTATTATGGTATATTTAAAACCTCCGTAGTTCCATATTTACCCAGAAAAGTACTTCAGAGTTCAGTTCCTACTATTGTACTGTTCATCCCTCACTGTGTGAATTCATTTATGAGATGTTATGAAATTCAGAATGATGTATGAAAATGTTACAATTCATGGGGAAGATGGAAGAACTAAATGCAGGACTGTAGGTGTGAGATGGCAGATGACTGGTGTAACAAAAGATAGAAGACAAGAAAGCAAATGTACAAGAAACACAAAATATGAAAAAAAATCAAATGAGTAACGCTAGATGTGAAATGGCAAGAAAAACAAAAATGCAACAAACATCAGAGATCATGTCGGAATCAAGCATTAAGCTGCAAGCTGAATCAAGGTTTAAATGGAGGTGTAATATTTAAAATCTGAAGAAGTCAAGCTGAATGATGTGATCCTTTTTACTGACTGATCACAAGGAAAATGTCAAATCTGCAGGTTAAAAGTGAGCTGCAAAACAAGCTGGTTCAACTTGAACCTCCAGAATTTTCATGTCTTGTTCAGGATCAATTAATGCATTGTTTGCTGCACAGTGTTTTATATTTTGATCACTTTCTGAAGGTTAACTTTAGAAGACAAGGTACCACGGGAACTGATGACTCTCTTTAGTGCAGGCTTATTTTAACTCTGGTTTTGAGTGAATGACCCGGGCCGCATGTTTACATGGTAGCTACAAAACTTATCAGTTTAATATTTTAATAAAAGTTTTGATAATAAAAATGTTTTAATCAAACTGGTATTTGGATGTTCCCTCATAGCTGAACAGAAACGCTGAATTTAAATCACTGATGGGAATATTTATGCACTAAACCAGGTTGTTTCTGATATATGGTATAAATAATGTCTTATCAATGACCTGATTATCTTCTAAATATAAGATAAAAAACTCAAACCATGCATTTGTCATGGTGTATTGTTTGAATGTAGTCTCAAACAGGTTTAGTGTCCCTTTGTTATAATTTATAGTGAGACGAGTTGCACTAAGCATTAAAAGTTTACATGTTTTTTCTAAATCTAAAAAACAATCAAAGCTCAAATACATTTTTATGCTCTGCTTTGAGTCTTTAAATAAAACTCCTTTTTTACTCGCCGAGATGCAATACTATGATACAATATATTTTATCATCCCTGTAGGGAAATTTGTGTTGGCCATGCCTTCTCATGCTTTCACTACACAACTTGAGCTCACCATCACACAGTCAACATAACAGCAAGTAGTAACTCAAACTAGGCTTAATCTTATACACTTATTTTTCACATGTTGACTCCGATTCTTATTGTGTATTACGTATATAATTAAATACAAATAAAATCCTTAAAAAAATCAAACCATTGCTTCTCTTTGGCCTCTTGCAATGTTTATTTAAAAGTCACAATTAGACTTTATTAGTTGATGGAGCTCCACATAGGTTGAAAAAGGCATTGCTTACTTTTTATTTGGAAAGTTTTAGAAAAACTGGTGTAATTTTTAAGTGATTGTATGTTTCATCACAGACCATCAGCCAATAGATCGGAGGTTTTCTCGTTCTGTTCTTTGTGATAGATTGAGATGCTAATCCAATTAACATCTGGGTCGAAAGGCATGTCGTCACTTATCCTCCTCTTCCGGTTGTTTTCCCATGACCACTGGCTTCCTCAACGACTGAGTGAAAATCCACTTGGCATCCCAAGTGTAGCGTGAACTAAAGGCCTTGCTAACATTGGTCTGTGAGTAATCGCCATGTCGTCCCTCGCATTGAAATTGTCACCCAAATATCTGTGCTCCAATAAGTTTGACTTGGCCTCTGACCAAACAGCCACGGAGAGAAAGAGATAAGAGGGAGGAGGAGCCATCGGAGTCATGCAGAGGAAGATAAGCAGACAGCCAGAAAGGATGGAGGAACATCAGAAGCTCAACGCTTCGGTGACATATTCTACTCACCCCGGCTCGGAAAGGACAGGATGCAGAATGACTTGCGGTGCTCTGCTGGGAGGCGCCTCTGGAGTAACATCTGGAGACATTAGTTACCAAACCAACAAATCAGAACAAAATATAGGAGAAATGGAACACGCACATCTTTATTTCATTTGAGATGACACAATATTAATGGGTTAAGGGCAAGCTGGGGAACAGTAACCGAATGTGAGAGCGATAGGAACAGAGCGTGAAAACTGAGAATATTAAATTAGTCTCAGCAGTCTTTTCCTCTGAAGCAAACATGAAGTGGCACGATCTCCTCTGCAAACCTTCTGTCTGCAGTCATCTTCGATATCAAACAGAATATTAACACAGTGTCTGCGTTGCATTTTGCATTGTTTGAGAAAAGGCAAGTCTGAGTACAGTCATAACGCAGGATAAAATAAAGAAGCAAACAGTGAGGTCTGCATCTTGCATGAAACCAACAGATTATTGATCCGTTCAATCCTGAAATGTATCTCTTTTTGAAAGTGTGAATTTGAGCAATTTCCCTGTTGGAGTAAAGATCGTGTTTTTCACTTGAGCTTTTATTCTTGTTTAGTTTTAAGTACATTTCCTTGTTCTTCCAGCTGTTCATGTTTGTTTTGTTATTAAAAATATAAGAACTTCCTCTTTCTTTCCCCTGGCTCTCACTTGTGTACCTCTGTGTTTGGGTTCTACTTCTTGCCATGGCTGGATCATAACAAATCCTTTCTTGCCTTGTCTGAGTTTTCACTGAAACAATGCAATCTGTACTTTCCATAACATTTCCACAGAGGTTTTTACTCTTTGTAATTAAAGTTGCTGCAAACTTTGGGGCAGCGATGCCCAGTTTTGGTTCTTGAGGGTGTCCACCTGCAGATTAGAGATAATTTTCCTGTTCCAACACCTGTTTCAAATTATGTGGGTCTCACAGACAACACATTCTCCAGGTATTCACACGCTTAATGGCTTATTAATTTCAGTCAGGTGTGCTGAATTTAGGGGCCATTTAAAAGCACCCAGACAGGTTGGTCATCAAGGACCGAATAGACATGTCTACTCCAGGGTGTTTCCCTTGGAAGACTGAATACAGGTGGACTAAATTTAAATGATTATGCAACTTCTAAATGGAACTGGAAGAGTCTTAAATGAATTACCTTTATAGAACAAATAAGAGAAAAAAGTATTTTTATATTGCTGCCTGAATTGCATCAAAATTATAAATATTATTTAAAGCATGTATGTAAAGGTAGCAGAAAATGCAGCATAAATTTTCTCCTGAAATCAGTTTTCTATGTGGAGTTTGCATGAATGTTTCCATGGAACCCATCCAAAGGCCTGCAGGCCAGTAAACTAGAGGCTGCTGAGGTTCAATCTACATTTTTAATGCATGTGATCCATGTAATAATAATAATAATAATAATACATTCTATTTAAAAGCGCCTTTCAGGTCACTCAAGGACACTTTACAATACATGTGATTGTAATCATACTATTTTCAGAGCATCCCATATACTCCACATGAATATATGCAAAAGTATGATGCAATTGTGTTTTTATATCTATGTAAATAAGTTTTCTTATGTAAATGTTATATATATATATATATATATATATATATATATATATATATAAAATTGTGTGCGTGTGTTGTTTTTTTATACATGTTCAAACACCACTCTTCAGATTTTTGTTAAACCTCAGTCTGCCCTCACACCACTCCAGGTTGTCTTAGCTTTAATAAGCTGCCAAATGTGCAACCAGTGTGGTAGCGTGGACAAAAGCAACAAGTCCAGGCATTGAAAAATCATTAGGAAGCACAAATGAGACAAGCATGAGTGGGTGTGGGAGTATAAAAAGAGTAGAGTAGTCAAGCAGTAAAGGTGAGGGAATAGAAAAAAAAAATCGAACAGTGTTCCCTACTCATTCTCCACTGGTTGCAGTGCATTCAAAAAGGGAAAAGGATCCATTATGAGTTACTCACCAGGGAAGATGAATTGTTGTTTGTATTTAAAATAACTGGAGGCTGTGAAAGGAGACAAAAGATGAAGAGTTATTATACACTTAAGTGGACTTCAGGTGTCTGCATTTACCATATAGTTAGTTCATATAGTTTATAAAATGCATTTGGCTTGATAGAAAATGCTTCTAAAGAGATCCTTTTAGGAAGAGATCCTTTTAGGAAGAGATCTTTTATAGCACTATCAGCCTAAACACAAAAGCATATAGATTGTCTCAAAATGACCCTCAAAAACTAGCTGTGTTCCCACTTATTTGTGCACATGATCATGGTGAGAACTTTTAACTCATACCATATCTGTAAAGAAATTGTGAATTAATTTATCCCTGTTAAAAAGTTATTAGTAAATAAAACTCTGGTGTAAGTCTAACATTTATATATCAAACTGAGTCCATAGGGCTTAGTGACCCTTCTTTATTTGGCTTTACTCCATTACTATAGATAAATAACGTCACAATGTGGCAAACATGCACATCAAAAAGTACTTAAAAGAATCCACATCATCCAATTTTTATGGTCAGGTGATTATGTACTATAAGGCATTTGTTTGATTAATTAGACATTTGTTCATTTAACATGAATATACTGTGTTTCTGTTTTGAAATCATCATATCTGGTTAGCTGAATTTGTTTCAATGAAAAATTATGGACTAGATTAACATGTTTCAGTTAAATGAAGGGTAATTACTTTAAATATGACAAAAACGTGTGTCCACTGCGTGTGCTTTTTCTTTATGTAATAAAACGCGCCATCTCCAAATAGAGGCCCACAATTCCTGCAAATCAAGTACTGAAGCTCTGCTAAATGAAGAGTATGTTCCTCTGAGTAAAAGGTAACACCATGGCAACCAGTTTAAATACTACAGGGCTGATGCTTCAGCCAGTTTGAAATGGTTTTTAGTTTAGAACAACACTGGTTTTTTACCTACAGAGCCTCACCAGAGGTGCATTAATTAGACAAATAATTTCCAATAATGTTTGAACCTTGTTCTAGTGTATTCATCATTTTATAGACGTCCACAATGCAGGTAGGTAGTACAAAACAATATATGACATTTGTACTATCTTTTGTACCAAGAGGCACAACTGGCCTCACTTTTGGAAATGATATGGAATAAAAAAAAAAACATTAAAACAGGTTGATAACATTTAAACCAAACAATTAAATTTAAAAACATATGACAGATGATCTATCAGGGGTGTCCAAATCCGGTCCTGGAGGGCCGGTACCCAGCAGGTTTTTTTCAACACAGCAGACTGAGATTACTTCATAGGTTGACAAAAACCCGATGGATCTTTTTGATTTGCATCAGGTGTGTTAGTGCAGGGAAGCAGCAAAACCTGCTGGAGCCCAGTTTTAATTCAGTTTTGGTTTTTTTTCCAGCCATATTAATATTCTTACCTGTCAAGTTGAACTGTTTTTGTTGCCGGGCCGACTGTGGGGAGGGATGCAGCGGCGAGGGGGGCGTGGCACTGCTGGGCAGTGGAGGAGCTGGAGACGATGGGGTAGACGAGGTGGTGGACGAGGGATTACTGCTGGAGTCTGGTTGATATGGAACTGGGATGTGATCCTGAGGAGAAACAGGCGTATGACTTTTTACCTTCTCACCACCCCTTCAAGCAGGATTTGTTTTTATCAATTTCTCTCCTGTTTTAAAAGGGCTATGCACACTTGAAACAATCCTCTCACAGGCAATCCATCATGAGGAGGTGGATCCTTGCTGGTTTTACTCTTATGAGAAAAAAGTGCTCATTGGCTTTCACTTGTGGGAACCCTCAACCTTCACAATGCTTCAGTGTTCAATTTAAACGCTTCCTAGTTTTGGTCTCTCTCATAAAAGTAAGTGATTCTGTGTTAAACCTGGCAACTCATCAAAATATCTCCATAATTTACTCCACAGCTCCTAAGTTGACTCCAACTGGTAAATAATTGCACAATAGTATTTAAAAAAGCACAATCTACCAAGCAGTCAGTTTTAAGGCATTTGAGCTCGCTTGAATACACCAGCAGTTAAAACGTTCTGAGCAATAACATGTCTGAGAAAAATATAGATAATGGGATCAGCAAATGGAAATAATTTCTCCTAAGTATTCAGACCCTGCTACTTTGTTTCTAACATGTGGCTGATTAGGAGAGATCAATGGCTTCCTGGAAGGTGGAAAATCAATCTGTGATGTAGGAATTATTTTTGTGAGGCTCATATCATGCAGTTTGAGCAAAAATCACAATACAGCTATTTGTTTCATCACTACTACTGAGACTATTTCAGTAGTACAAATTTTCATCTTACACTTCAATAAAAAAAATGATTGGATGTTTTATGATATTTCAGGGGGCTGCACGGTGGAGAAGGTTGCTGGTTTGAATCTTGGCTCAGGCAGTGGCTTTTCTGTGTGGAGTTTGCATGTTCTGTGTTTGCACAGTTCTCCAGGTTCTCCGTCTTCCTCCCACCATCCACAGACATGCATCTTAGGCTGAATGAATATATGAAATAGTCCTTGGGAGTGAATGTGCCTGAGCCTGATTGTCTCTCTGTGACACACTGGGTGTGTCGTGTGTAATACTACATTATTTAAGAGCTACTTTGGTGTCATAGCAGTTTATTGGGGCCATTAATTCAAACATAAACATGTCTGTTGAGAAAGATATTTCTACAGGATCCCATTTTCTTTTAGTTGCAGGACAAACACTCATTTATACCCACAGATTCTTTCCAAACACGTATATTTGTTTCACACCTAGAATCCTATGATAAGCCTTTTCTCACTTAGACGTGTGTATAAACTGCAATATATGCTGGGTCCAAAATATCCAGTGTATGGAAACAAATCCATCTGTGTAAACATTAATATTGGTGAAGATATTTTCACATTGTTCCTTTTTCCCCCAGGGAAATACACAGTGACTCACTGCCAGCTCTCAAAGATGGAGGAAAGCTATATGTAGGGCAGGTTATACACATTGTAATTCATCACTTATTTTTTCATGCTTACCTTGTTGATTTTGTTGGTTTTGGGGAGCGTCTGACTGATGTGCAGGTCTGTGTACCTGAGCGGGTTGTTGATGTCACATGGCACCGATTCAGTCCGTACCAAACGAGCTACTAAGGAAAAGAAAAATTCACAAAAAGAATAATGAAGCTCTGTGAGAGACTGATCAAACACTTGCAAAACACCTTAAAAAAAACCTGCGTGGGCACTACCTAATATGTCAAAAATGTACAAATTGCTCTTTCATGAAGGTTTTGTTATCACACACAGACAATATGGAGAAAGTTTCCTTAAGAAAACTTGCATTTTTCTTAGCACAGCAAAGTATGGAGAAAAAGTCTAATTAGTGGTCTTTACCTTGAATCGTTCCTTGGTGATCTTATTCAGAGAGACAGAGAGGGAGGCAGGTGGAGAAAGGACAAAGAAGTCTTAATTTCTCACAGCAAATAATGGGAATTTCTTTCAGTGCTGTCAGTGTCGGTATAAACAGTTCATGATGCAATCATATTTGTTAAGCCTCAGTTGCTTACCTAATCAGAAGGTAACCTATCTCCCTAAACCAGTGAAGGCTGTTAAATCTTTTCTAATGGGCATTAAAAAAAGAAAAGGAGCTTTCTTTAATAGCACAGACTTGTTCAAATAAATGAATTATCATGAGAGCAGCATACTGATGTGTCTGGACTGCAGGCATCTGGAATCCATTATCAAGAAGCTTTGTTGCTGTAATACAACCAGAATGTGATTTTTCATGCCATAATAAGGCTTTCCATACGACAGAAGTCATCTGCATGGCAGCACACGTTGCTTAGAAACCTATACATTTCACTCAGCTTTAATGATGCCTTCACAGACATGAAAGACACCCATATTGTGTGCACTAATGCAGTCGTGCATCATGTGGGAGGCTGACTTTTGACCTTAGCTGTTATAAAAAGTCGGATGTTTTTTTCTTTAACCTGTGTTTCTGTAGCTGTAACTCACCTCTGTACCACATTCACAAACACAACTCATTCATACACTGTTAGTTTGCCTCAGACTTGCATAAAAATACATTTTTAGGTAGTTACATTTTCTTAAAGTGAAAAGAAAAAACAAACTTCACATATTTGATGTATTCATCATCATTTAACTTTTTTTTTTAACATTATTGTCTTTATTTCAAAAGGTATTTGCAGACAGTTTGCCCAACACAAACCATTTCAGTGCTAATCTAACTTAATATACATTTAAATAAGTCTGCTTTTGAAATACTTAGAGGTCTGTGCAGACATCTTTTTTCAGCACAACAAAGTAGATGGAAAGACACATGAGTTCTAAAATGGCCTGAGGTGCCAAATACTAAGGTATAAAGTGTGATAATAAAAATTGCATGAAAAATAAGCAATTATCTGGAGGGCTTTATGTTAAGACTCTTCTTCATTTAATTGAGAAAGGAGATAAAAAGCAGGACTTTGATGAAGATTTAAACTTGCTCAGTTATTTTGCATTGCAAACTGAAGATGATGATAAGTGACAGTTTATATGCAGATGACTTTGGCTTGAGAGGAAATCTTAGAACACACCTTTGAGGGATTCTCGTCCGCCTCGCTGTATGATCAGTAAATGGCAAGGTGGGGCTTCTTTGGTGCATTTGTTGTGGCACTTCAGCCTGAGTGCAAACAGAAATAGGGAAATAAATAAGTGCTTCTCACAAAGTGATATCAGATCTTAGTCACTGCTACAGCATCACTGCAATCAGAGCATTGGTACCTACTTGCAGTTTTTACATTTTAGTCCAAACAACATCCCCTTTCCACAAACTATGCATGTCTGTGACATCCAATACTTTGTGGAAAACCTGCAAGCAGAGGGAAGAACGAGCTTTAGTGAAATGAATGGATAAATCTTCAACTTCTTGCACTTTTATATTACATTGAATGCTGAAATTCCATTGAGAAAATTTCTATGTTTTTTGATACATTTGACAGAAGACTTGAAAAGCACATCACATTCTCCTGCAAACACCTCTTTGCAAGAATAATAATCCACAAAGATGCTGCTCCTTTCAATGTTTACCTTCCTCATCTTCTCCACCTGCTGATTTAATCTAAACTCGTTTCACTTTCCATTTTTCAGGAGCTTCGTCTGAATGAACATCTCATGCAGTGGCTCTGTAATGTAGGAGCAAGGCCACAG
The DNA here is from genome assembly GCA_037177335.1 of Kiunga ballochi. Classification (NCBI taxonomy): domain Eukaryota; kingdom Metazoa; phylum Chordata; class Actinopteri; order Atheriniformes; family Pseudomugilidae; genus Kiunga; species Kiunga ballochi. The sequence goes on from JBAMIG010000012.1 coordinate 6,654,731, forward strand.
AGTTTATAAAACAACAATCAGCCTGACTGATGGGAGTTCGGAAGCACGTGTCACGGTTAAAGCGTCGAGCGCAGTCACTTCTCAACAAATAAATCTACACTGCAACATCTAATTCCCTGCACGGCCCGACTGAATGGATCCAGCACATCTGTGACTATTAGGTGTATTTACAGATGCCGCTCCTGGATGGCAGAAATGTAGCTGGCTGCTTAATAGCAGGAGACTAATATAGGTTGACAGAATCCAAATCTTTTCATTGAGCTCCTCCTTTGTCTCAAATGAGAGTCACAAGCCCATCAAACCAAATAAGCTGGACACATTTTTTTAGAGGATCATAAGTTGTGAATAATTATTTAAAATGTGGGCAAATTCTGCTTGAAACAATGTCTTTCAAAGCCAGGAAGGCCCTACATGAACGTCATATCTCCCAAACTATAAAGAAGCAAAACAGGCACGGTGTCTGACAGATTTTAATTCAAAGCATTCAGAATTATCTACGCTGAGAACAACCTTTTCCTCTCACAACACCAACCTGTGTTTTATTGAGTTTCCCAGATCTCTTCGGGGAATCTGTGGGGACCAGCGAGGCACTGAAAGAGTGTCTGAAGACAAGGAGAAAGAGAAGATTAGAACGTTTTCATCTGCGTAGTTAAATGCTGACTCAACATCTTTCAGAATCGACTCAGTGCATTTAGCATGGATTTACCACAACATTTGGGCTGTTTTTTTGTTCTGAACATTTAATTTCACAACTAGCTGTTCAGCCATACAATTAGCTGCTAACTTTCATCCATCTATCCAGTTTCTAAACTTGTTTAAACCAATTCAGTCTCTGCGGTTAGCTTATTGCAAAGCAGCATGTCTGTTTTCCTTAGATGTGTTTCTACTCCAACACACCTGATTCAGATTAATGAACTTTCTCAGCACGTTCTTTACAAGTCTGCTAACGAGCTATTCATTAAAACCAGGTGTGTTAAAGTAGGGTTGCATCTCCATTGACAATTCTTCCACCACCCTTTCTTTTCTAACTATTCAGACAATCTAAATCCGGGTTTTCTTCCTCAGACTTGACAGCAACAAAACTGAGTTCATTCTTTGTGGCACTCCTTCAACCCAATCCAAAACATCCAGCTTATCTCTATCCATTGATAACTCTTCAGTTCCCCTTTCCTCTCAGGTTACGAGTCTGGGTGTCATCCTCAATAGCACTCTTATCTTTTCAAGCCCACATATATGACATAACTTGGTCTGCATACTTCTATTGTCCACATCCTGGTGACCTCTGATCTTGATTACTACCATTTCCTTCTTTGCGGTGTTGCACAAAAATCCCTCCATAAAGTTCAACTGCAGCCCTAATTATCACCTAAAGCCATCTTCTTCCTGCACCATGTCCTACGTGAGCTTCACTAAGCTCCCATTCATTTCTGTAAATCCTTAAACTAACTTTGAAGGCCGTTCATCACCTTGCTCCTCTCTACCTGCACACTCTGGTCGACACTCGTTCTTCTCCACCTCCATCCCCATCCCATTGACTTGTCACCATGGGGAGCAGGACTTTTAGCTGATCTGACCCCAAACTCTGGAACTCATTCCTCCTGACCTCTGTAACATTGACTCCATCTCTATCTTGAAATCTTATTGTAAAACTCACCTGTTTAAACTTGCTTGTAATCTTTACCTGTTTTTACATTTCCTGTCTGACTTCTAAATTTAAACACTTTCTGACTTTTTCATTTTATTTAATTTTTATTTGTATATTCCTTTATATATTCCCCAGTAATGTAAAGAGACTTTGGGCTTTCTGAAAGACGTGTTAAATAAAATGTAATGTTTGTTATTATGCAAGGAAGCGGGTCCTGGGATTGAAAAAACTGCTTTAAATGACACGTTTTAATTAATTGAGCAGTTAATTATGAGTTGATATATACTGATATATCATTATCAGCTCCATGTGTTATGCTGCTCTTCCAATGTTTGTATAAAAGTCTTAAAGCTTTTTTTTTTATTCATTTTATCATTAATTTTTCAAAAGAATCAAGGTCCTCTGGCCAAAATGTATGAAATACGTCTATGTACTTGGCTAACAAAGCCGATTCTGATCCCAATATACAATATGCTAAATACTGACTTCCACAATAATCTTTACAAACCATTAAAACATTTCAAGATTAGTGGCATCTTTCTAGTTGAGTGAAGTTTGTAATGAAAAGACAAAAAACCTCAATGTAGAAACTTAATGCCATAAAAGTGAAATACATTTAGTTTTCCTTCAGACAAGATTTCTGTGACATTTCAGTTACTATTCTTTGCCGTTCAGCACAACATCGATTAAAGATTCAACTCTGCAAGAAGAAAATTTTGGTAGCACATGATTTAAATCAGGTCAAACTAACAGGGTTGAAGTTCAACACGTTTGTAATGCTAGCATGCAAAGTTCCACAAGAGACACACAACCTATCAGATTAACAGCAAGTAAAACAAGTAGTGTAAAATGACAGACAAACACAGTATGTCTATTCATGTCTCAGAAATGTTTCCTTGTTCCGTATCAAATCTTTCTCGTAGCTCATGTCACTTTTTCCCTTTATTTTTTTGTCATTAAGTTCCTTGTGCCTTTGCAGTGCTTTGAGTTATGTTTAAATTAAGATTTTAGTTCAAACTTTTTGCTTCAGTCTACAAACTCTGACATTTTGATCAATCAGACCTAACACCCTTGCCATAGCAATAAAATGATAGTCCTAAAATTAAGAGGTTATTGCTCTACTCTCTACCAGACTGCATGTGTAAAAATCATAGCACCTATTGACCTGGGATTAGAGGACTAACAGAGCATTATAACTTTAACTGCATTTATATTATTAATCAGGACAATTTAATGTAAACAAACAGCAAAAGTCTGGTCTTTATAAGGTGCAATCTTTTAAAGTATTTGGAATAAAAACGCACTGAAATCACTGTAACACCTGAAATGTTTGTGTTTTCCATGAGGTGATTTTTCATAATCAACCCACTTTCATGCTATCTGTATCCTATTGTGAGGAACTTTGGCTTGAAAAGAATTTTACCACAAAGAAAACCTCCCGTTTGGTCCATTAGTGCCTGCAAAGACGGAGGAGCCTGGTGCATTAATGCTTCACCTCATGATGACAGGTGAGAATGGCAGCCTACGCAGCAAAGCCTGGGAGAGCGGCTGGATGTGCTGGATGCACAATGAGAGGATAGCTCACTCAGACAGAGCTGTAATCCAATGAATAAATATAAAAACAGTTGTGTTGAAATCTTTAGACTATCATTGGTTGTACTGAAAATAACATTGTGCAAACTTTACAATTACAGCAAAAATGCTTTATGTTAAATCATTTTCTTATATAACCATTTCAAACAAATATCAACAAACACACTTAGATGTTAAATATCTGAGGATTCATTCAATCTCCTTTCTGCACTCATAAAATATGTTTTCTGTTTATATTATGTTTTCCTCTTTAACTCGAGTTAAACACTTCTCATTATGAGTTCATCACACATTGTGCAGCTGCATCGACTCATATTTTTTATTCCTTTTCACATATTTTTTTTTCTTTTTTTTACCATATATGCAGTGATATTCCTCACTGAACAGAAATGATTGAGTCATATTTTAAGAATGTAAATATTTATATGACAATAAGATCAAAAATATGACATGAATAACTGTTCTAAAATGAGTTATATGTCAATTATTCTATGGACTTTTATGCAAATTTATTCATGAGTATTGGGTAACTCTTAGCAGGAAATGAATTCCAGGAGGATGGGAGTTGGAGGAACTTCAGGATGTGTCTGGAATGAGGATGTATCTCCCAGAAATGTGAAGATGAGGTGTAAACAAAAAGATATTGATTGATGAATTTTCCAGACAGTGTATTAAACTCCTAATGTCTTGAAATGGAAGTGTGTGAAACAGAAGGAGTTCACTTTGAATCATCTCCAATAGAAAAAGAAGTTTGATTTCAACTGGAAATCATTGAATAATAATAAAAATAACAATCTCTGAGTTATAATTCTTATTTTAATGTTACCTGATACTAAAATAAAGGCTTAGATTTCAACCCAGAGGGATGCATTGAGGAAGATGAAACAACAGGAGGTGTTTGAAGCTGTGTATCAAGCTTTGAATACAGTATGTTTACAAGATGAAAATATGGCAAATATAACAGGTTATTGAGCTATGTTAGCCAGAACCTTAAGCCAGAGATCATTGTCACTCTATGGTGGTTCTGTTTAAATATTATGGTTACATAGATCATCATAGTAACACATAATGTCCTCTGGAGTAGTTTATGCTAGTTTTGGATAAATCATCTATTAAAACATCATCCTTTCATTATTTCACAATATTTTATGATACCTGAGATTGTAAACAAATTAAAAACACAGGTTTTGCTTAATTAAACCCAGGTTTCCACAGTGTTGCCGACATAAAGTCAACAAGCCAACTCTTTAAACCAGAACTGAATTTTATGGGTTTATTATTGAGCATAAATTCACGTTATCATTTAGATATCATCTATTGAAGAAGAAACCTGCAAGCTAAAACAAAGTGGAGCATCCTGCCTGACATTATGAGGACTGACTGAATTTTGTCAATTCTACCAGCTAAATTGGACCAACTTAAACCAATGTGCCTTTTTTCAGATACATGAAAAGTTAATCAATATTACAAAGAAAGTATTTATGCCAGATGCCGTGTATTTAAAACAACTTATTATAATAACAGTATATCTTTTGTTTAATAAGAAAATCATTATTTATTTCTCAATATTACAACAAGGCTGGAGGATATGACCAGCTGCAGAGAGTAGTAACCTCACAGATCCGGGCTCGTAGAACACTTCCTGGTTCTGAATCACTCTTTCTCCAGCCCCTCCTGCACTCCGATACATTGCTCCGTTACACAATTGTCCCTGTAACTTAATCTGTAGGGGAAATGATATCAACTGTTTTCTTGTCTGCTCTGCTGGTAGATGAAGAGACTCATCAGCAGGATGGTTAGAGATGTTCATCTTCATATGAGAACCACTGTGTTGTTTGCTCAGTCTATGATAATCTTAGAGGATCATGTGATTCCTTTAAGAGTAGATGTCAGAAATTGCTAATGAGAAAATACATTCTACAATATTAGCACGTGTCTGAGAAATGAAAATGTAAAGCAGATTTATTTTGTTCTCTTTATTGAAGCCGATCTGCATTCAGTTGTTTCTGAAATGAAGGTTCTCTCAATATCACACAAATGTATTTGCTTTCAATAATAATTTAATGAAAAGTAGTAAAAAAGACCAATTTTTTAAGATTATGAAAAAATTCTTTGAAAGAAAGGAGCTATAAATGTAATTAGATTCAATTTTCACTTTGTTTAACAGTTAGCATTTTATAAGTGTTATAACATGCAACATCTAAGGCAAACAAATTATCTTATTTCTACTTATTGCTACTGCTTCATATTTAAAGCAATCAAATGCAGTAATTAAATTATGGTAGAACGATAAAACTAGACGACATATTTGCATTGAAACGGTATAAGTAGGACATCATCGGATTTTTAAAAACGTTCAAGAAAATTAAAGACAATTAGACAAATAAAGAAATTATTTAAAATATATTAACATACATTAAGCTATTAATTTTAATCCCAACTAGATATAAAAAGGAAAAAATAGGTATAAAACAGCTTTGAAGACATTTTTAAAGAGCTACTTTGAGAAATCAGTGGAGATTTCTGAGAGCCTCAGACAAACATTAATGTTTTCAGACAGCATTAGTTTAAATGCACATCTTCCTATAATCCACAATAAAAGGAGGAAAATTAAGCGTCATGTTGTTTTTTTTCTCCAGCTTAGGCTGACCAACAAAGATCACTCCAAGAGCAAGTCCATATTGCCGATGAGATAACAGAAAGATTTTAGCTTTGCATTCTCATCAGTCTACCATCAGGATTTAACTAAACCACAATGATCCACAAGACAGGACTACAAAGCCAACGCTCTCTTAAAAAACATCAATACTCATTACATTTTGGTGTATCACATACAAGCCAGAAAAACAGTAGTTGTGGTTTTTATGCTTTGTACTTGTTATGTTGCATCTGGACTATAGTAGGTTGCCATTATTCATGCATTCATTATTCAAAATTTACTGCTTTTGTCATCATTTTTATTTTATTTATAAAAAAAACACATTGTTCTTATGGCTGACTACTTTTAAATGCATCGTGAAAGTCCTGCTAGTTTCTGTAAAGATGAAGGGAGTTATATAAAGGAATTTTTGCTTTTCCTATCATATTCTATCTTGGGCTTCACATCCTACCAGTCCCTCAAATGTGCTTTTTATGGTAAATTTGAGGGTTACACATCAACACTGGAGATATATCCTGTATATAACATATCATATTATTTTATCATATCTGTAAAATTGTTCAGATTTACTTTTTCTTGTTTGTAATCATCCACAGTTCATCACCAAATATTACCAGATGAACTGAGCGGCTGTTTACTGGTTTGCACACAAAGTAATGTAGGCAATAAGCTCTTAAGGCTGCACAGTGGTGCAGTGGCTAGCACTGTGGCTTTTCAGCAACAAGGTGGCTGGTTTGAGTCTCACCATGGGAGAGGTCCCAACTGTGGTCTTTATGTGCAGAGTTTGCAGTATGCATGGGTTCTCTCATGTATCATGGCTTCTTCCCACAGTCCATAGATATGTTATAATTAAACATTATAAATTGTCCCTATTAGACAGTGTGAGTATGAATGGGTGTTTGTGTCTGTTTTTTTTCATCATAATTTTTCCTGTCCTGAAAATTAAATAAATAACTAATCATAAACTATTGATAAGCATATCAAACAAAGACCTACTGTATATAGAGAGCAATGTTTTTTGTGACACTTGTTTTATTGGTTGATAGTTTATTTTGAATAAATTAATTACAAACAGATTAAACAGTAACTACTAAACTCCCCAACTGCTTTCTTGAAAAAACTTAAATGAAAGTTTTTAGTCAGCTAAATATGAAATAACTAAACTGATGTAGAGCACACAATTCAGCCAACCCTTACCTGCACAATTTATGCTCAAAAATGATAAAAAAAATAAATAAATAATTCAATTTTCTGGATTACAAAATGTTTGAAACCCTATATATCAAACTAAAAAAAACCACCTAAATGTTACACCATGGTAAACTGCCACAGGTGTTACTCAACAATTATCAGATTATCTAAAGTACTTAGGAGGAATGTGGGTGTGAAGGGTCAGTTGCTGGTTTTGACAGATTTCAGGAAAACAGCCTTAATGACAAGAAGCCAAGAAAGATAAATAACAGCCTCATGTTTCAATTTCTTACACAATTCTCTGGCGCACCAGGTGTGTGTGACCTCACTAACGACAAGGGCAATGTCTGACACACCTGGAATATTAAGTTTCTCCAATATTGAAAGACAGAAAAACAGAAAAGCTGGTTTAAGTTCAAGAAGTAATGGAGCTGTGCATAAAGCCCATTGTTTATGCATGTGAACTGTTGCTTGTGTAACAGATGAGACTGTTGGAGATGTGAAGCCCCAAGGCGCCAGACGACAACAAGCTCCTAAATCTTCTATGATTGGCCTAATTAGGCTGAGGCAGGCTTCCCTCTCCCCCTCTTCCATATTGCTATCCCACATAACATATATCAGGCCACGAGCTTGGGAGTATGTGTGTGTATGACTGGACGTATATTTGAGTCACACTTAAAGAAAAAAAGAATACATCTGTTTGTATGTGAAATAAACAGTTTGGTGGGTGTTTATCTGTGTTTATATGTGTCACAATATAAAGAGACTACTTAAGACTAGGAGCCACTTAGCAACTTGGAACCAAATTTAGTTTATCTGATGTACTTCTGGGATGCCTCTTCAACTAATTGACTGAGTGCTAAATGCAGCTTTTCCCCCCAGAAGAGAAATTTACTGCAGGTAAAAGAAATAATCAAATGACTTTTAAAAATAGAGGATGTATGAATAATATCAAAGAATGCACAAAAGATCTTCAGTTTTACCCTCAGTACTATTGCTAAGTCTTATCCGTGTCTTCTAACCATGACGGGATGTAGCTCAGTCTGCGGTAAAGACTGAAACAATTTAGTAGTATTAAAGCTTCAGTCAAATAGTTGAATACAATCGGCAAAACACATAAATTGTATAAGTGATTGTAATAATAATGAGAATCAAAAGAGAATTAATAAGGAAAGCTGACAAAATAGAATAAACAGCGCAGAAAGCAACTCTTGAAAGCCGATTCTCAAATGAAGCTGAAGCAAATTTACCCAGAGAAAAGTGTGACACAATGATATACATAAAACGGACTGAGCAGAGCAGCAGAAAATGTCAACAGGACTGTAAAATCATGTGGAGGCGTTCTCTGCACAATGTGCTGAATTCTCTTTACATGAGTGTTAAACAGTATATGTTACAGACCGTTGCACACTAGATCTCATGCTTTCTTCACTCGTGTGTTTTAATGAGTTTGTCCATAGAGAGAAATAAATATTTGTTTAGAGTGGCTGTTAAACAAACTAACAGAAGAATAGATCCTTTGTGTCAGTTCCTGTGTTGAAAAAAAAAAAACCTGCTCTGATGAAAAGACAAAGCTAGGTTATACTGTTTCTATGGCAACAGTTGCACGCTGATCAGCTTTTTGTAGAATAATGTGCTGTCATCTTTGACAAGTGAGAAAAAGCTCCCAGGTACATGGTTAGAGGTGAACCCAATCCCTTTTATATATAATAACCATGCAATCAAAGCTCTGAAATAATAGTTGCAATTACTGATTAAACAAATATTTCCATACAATCTGAAAGATAATGGAGTTTTTTTTGTCAGATTGCAGGTTTGAGTGTTCCAGTGAGACAGAGGGAGCCGAAATGGGAGAACAGATGATGCCTGGAGGCCTCGTGGCTTAGAAGAGACTTCCTCAGTTGGTGAAATCAACTCGATACAGAGGGCAGTCATGTTAAGACGTATATTGTTCTTGGAAAACAGAGAAAAATTGCACACATTCATAAATAGTAGAAAAGCCACTGGTGGAAGTGTTAGACTGCAGGATCAACATCTCGCTGTTCTGTATCTTACCTCTGGAACACTACAACAAGTGGAGGAGCTGGAGTTGCCACATTGCTTTGACTTAGGGTCACAAATGGTTTTGCTTTGCACCTAGATTAAACCTACATACAAGAGACTTGTGACTTTACTTTAAAATGAGCCTTTACATCAGAAACAGAGATTAAAATGGCATGCCAACACAAAGACTAAAATTTAGTCACAAGTGCTTTATAGCCAAGAAAACATCCATGGTTGTGCACTTTAAGTCTCCTTTAAACCAAAATAGTGAATCTTTTTTTTCTATAGCTAAAGGTAGCACTAATATAATGCTACCTTCAGCATCCCAGATTATTCAGCTACATTTAAATCTTTTAAATCAATTTTAAAGATCCAAACACATCTCCCAAAAATAAACTCAAAAGCATGACCCCAATGTTTCTCTTTTTTATCCTGCTTTCTCAATTATTGAGTTAGGTTCCTTTAAAACTCTTCAACAGTTCAGTGTTAAGTCCATTTATCCCCTTTCTTTTTCTTAAATGAGTTAAGGTCTCCACAGACACTCTCCAGCTGCTCATTGGGGATCCTGAAGCGTTTACACACCAGAAGAGTTATTTCACATTTTCAATAATCTCCCAGTAGGAACATCTCCACTGGGATGCCTGACCCATCTTAGTGGACTCTTTTTGATAAAGAGGAGCAGAAGCTCCGCTTTAAGTTTCCTCTAGAGGTCCATGCTTTTCACCCTATCTCCAAAGCTGAGCCCACAGACCTTCAGGAGGAAGCTCATTTGTATCTTCTTTGATTATAAATGCCTTCTCATACAGACAATAAGAAGATAGGTAGAACTTCCTTCAGTACTCACAAAACCTACAAAGTCAAAACACTACCATATTATTTTTTTCACCACTGACTATGCAAAGATATTACTCACTGCAAAGTAGTTTAAATGGTAAATCTACTTCTACTTGAAGCACTTTAACCAGTCAGGCTTGAATTCAAATCCTGTTTTACAAATTGACTCATTCACATTCACCCACTCACACATGCACTCATACACAGGTATAGACACTTCTGGGGTTCAGTTGTCACCTTCAACCTTCTCCAGAGCTACAATGTAGCTATAGTGTAACCAAAGCATACTAATTAATATGATTTTCACAGCACCCAAACATGACTTGCTCAAGACAAACATGCATGCATGCATTTATTAAGTAAAATTGTATATATATATATATATATATATATATATATATATATGACGTAAGCTATATTCTGTACAACACAAAAACCTATTCTAAATGCGTATCTAATCTATCACCCTGTTGCTTTGTTACTCTGAGATGCACTGCACAAATGCAAACACTGCACACTGGCCATGTAGATGCAATAAGCAGTTGTCTTTAAAACACCTCTCTGACTTGCGATATTCTTTCTGACAACACACTACTCCATCCAGTAGAGAAAATATTGACCAATCCACCTTTTCATTTACTGATGTTTATGACCTCGTCTGGAGGGTTTCATTAGTTGGAGTGAGTGTTTGATGGGAGAGTGCTGCACCAGATGGAGACTAAATTAAGTACCAACTGCAAAACCTTTACCATCTGGAGAAACAGTTTATCTATTGTGGTTGCCCGATGCTGCAGGAAGAGGTAATCAAATATAACCTCATTACAATTTTTTAAAACATTTTTCTTTTTTTAATTTAATTTAGGAAATTTTTGCAAATTCAGAGCAAAAATTAAAAAATGTCAGAATTATTTTATGTCATATTTCTTTTTAATTCTGCTTTCCATACATACGAGTGGAGTGTTTACTCAAAGGAAAATTAAACCTGGTAACAAGGTTGAGGTGATGAGGTGATTGTCAAATTCCAAAACTGTACAAAAAACAGTGCAAGCAAAAAAAAATCTAACTGAATTATTTTGACTAAATTGGATCCCTTGATTTAGAATTTATTCAAAGAAATTATTTATCTGTCATTTCTCAAAGGAGCCCTTTTGTGGCACCACATTTGGTTGCTAAGAGAGCTGTGATGCAACTACAAATCAGCAAGGTTAAGGGGAAATGATGACGTCACTGGAACACATGCAGAAATACAAAAGAGTGAGTTGTGCACAAAGCGCTTGAAGAACATTTAAGCCATTTATATCCACAAGCACACTCTTTCAGACTCCCACACTCTCTCTTCCTCCCTCTCCATCTTTACAGATACACACATTAGTTTTGAAGCAGGTGTGCGAGCTGGTTATATGCCAGGGCTGGTACTGGATCTCCGAATGGACACAAGTCATCGTCACAAGTCTGTCTAATCTGACTGTGTGGGCTCAAACAGCCTGAGGCACAAGAGGTGAGATGCACATAGAAAAATGTCTCTGTGGCAAACATAATGCTTTACATCCGGATAACAGTGAATTAGCAGCTGCAGCAAAAGCTAAAACTGACTTGACTTTAAGTGAACAATGGGAATAAGCAATAAGAACAATAACCATATTTGATAACATAAAGGGGAATCATCATCTAAACTATCTGTTTATATATATATATATACATATA
>JBAMIG010000012.1:6666499-6684138 GCA_037177335.1 Kiunga ballochi
TTTCTTTCTTTCTCTTTCTTTCTTTCTTTCTTTCTTTCTTTCTTTCTTTCTTTCTTTCTTTCTTTCTTTCTTTCTTTTTTTTTTTGGTCCAGATATCAAAGCACGCTGCCATGACAACAATAAATGGGGTTATAAAAAGTTTGAAAGTTGTTTATGAACTGCGGAAAAGATGTGGACCAGGTCATAACTCTTCCCTGTTCAATGCACCTCATTGAGTAATCATTGGTTACAAATGCAGATAGTCTTTTGCATAGATTGAGCTAAACTTTGTGACACAACCTGGGAGCCAAAAGACATTCCAGAAATGAGACATTTCCACTGAAGTAATAAAAAGACGTAGGCAAGGAATAAAATATGAATGACATGTATTAAAGCCACTTTAAAAAATCTAATTTCAAGATAGCTGGAGTGAGATTAGATTAATAAAATATGACTTCACTTACTTGCGGAGAGAGTTTCGGCGTGGACAGGAGGTGTAGAAGGGATAAACGAGGGGAAGAAGAAGGATCGCAGAGAACGCTCGGTATGAAGGGGTGAACGCTGCGTGGGCAGATTCTCACAGCTGCCCACACTGCTGTGGATCTTAAGGTTCAAGGGCTTAGTCTTCTTCTTGGCTCTTAAAACAAGAAAGGAAAATAAACATAAGGGGAGGATATGGAGATATATGTGAAAAGAACCAAATCTTTGGTCAGTTATTTAGATGTGCAGAAAAGGAACTCAGGTTTTATTCACACTGCATCAGCTGTTTTCTATTATCATTATCCTTTATAGCTATACTGTGTTGTTCTGTGATTGTCATTAGATATGTTGTGTGTTGAATACCATAAGAGATCTGACAGCTTTATTCAGCTAACTCTGTGTTCCTGCCAGTAGCTTCCATTATTATGCTCTCCGCCTCCACATACTGAGCATGCCACAGCAAAATGCAACAGGTTCACTCCAGCTCCTAAAGGGGTATGAAATTCATGGTGGAGAAGTAAGCAATAACAACAACAACAGAAGAGCCTGAAAAGTGCATAAACAAAAATAGATGTGCGTGTTTTAAAAACACTTAAAAAGGGACTAGTTGAAAGCATGGCCTTTTTCTTTTTTATATTTAAATGAAGGCTTAAAAATGTCTCTTTTTTCCATGATGAACACTTTGTACAGAAATGAGTAACAAACTCAGAAAATAAATTATCCTTTAAACAAAAATACTAAATATATTTTACAGCCCATCATTCATAGAGACAAAGCACAACAGATTATATTTAGATCGCTCAAAAATGTAAACCTTTCCCAGAAACTGCTGATGTATTTTTTTTTTACAAATCATTTACAGAAGCGAGTCATAAAACCAGCACAGAACATTATAAAGACAAAGCTTCCATTATTGGATGACATCTATAAAGCCAGCTGCTTGCAGAGACTCAGAGACATAACTTGGGACTGATTCCACCTGGAATGACTCACATTGCTGCTATTGTCCATCGGGTCCCACATCACAATATATATATATTATGTTTACTGTTTGTGACAATTGTAATTGGTTGCATTCAATTGAATTTAAATGAATGAATGAACTGTGACGGAGCCGGTTGGAGCCTCGATGTGAGTGGGGCTCCAAGAAGCTGGCAAATAACTTGAAAAACATTCATTTAAATAAGTTTTATGAAAAAAAATCACAAGTCACCTATAACTACTTTGTAGTTACAATATTTTTGTCACTTTGCTTCCATTTAACATATATATAATTTCACAGTTGAGTTAAGATAATCACACTTTTCTTTGTGCATATTAAGATAAAAGATGCAAATGCATGAAACAGTGGTCACTCTGTGACAAAACATGGGCTCATTACAAGAGAAACAAAAACACTTGACTGCAAAATATGTCAATTACCTTACATTGTAGAATATTTAGACTGCTTGCTTGGTTATTTATTCCTTATTTTAGGGTTTAATGTAAAAGTCACAATAAAGCCAGGGGCCTATAAGCAAGATTAGCGGATTATCCGGCTGTATTGGGTATTTACTCATGTTTTTCTGTATCACAAAGTTGACACACCTTTAATAGAGGGGAACTGTCATTGTTATGTATTAAAGCTTTGCAAAGGTAATCTTCAGAGCATCAGTTCAAAGTCTGCACACTGCCACTCAGACAAATAGTATATGAAAATTGAGTCCTCGCTCCCCAGGATCTTAAATGTGTTGTAATTTATTTCACCACTATGGTTTAGGATGCCATGAGGTGACATACTCAGCGATAATTGGAAATGAAAAGTATACCCTCCGTTGTCCTTCATTAGTAGAATAATCCACATACTGTTAATTAGCTCTCAGTCAATTATATAAGTACATTTTCAGTTAGATGGTCGTGATTTTCCTGTCCAGCATCATAGCAAGCAAAAAGGTGGTCTGGCTGCTGTGTTGTGCTGAACATGCCAAGAGGTTTTATAGATATAAGTATCCTCTTGATAATTTAAGTGTTATTCTTTATTATTCCTTATTTCTTTATCAACTGATTAATTGATTGACTGATTAGTGTAATTACACAGAGAGAAAAGGAAAGTGAAGAAATAGATTTTTAAAAAAAGGAGGAAAAGAGGACACAGGACACATCAGAACCCGGTGGATAAAAAATAAACAGTGTGAGATGTTCAATCCCAAAAAAATAAAAAAGCAGGAAATTCATTTGAACACCTCTAAGAAAACAGAAAACCACTAGTAGCATCTTCAAGAAAACAAAACTGACCATTATAAGGAGATAAATAACAGACAAGCAGAGGAAGAAAGAAAGATTTAACTAATTTATCTGTCCCACTTCGTCTCATATTATCTTTCTTACAACTTTCTGAAAATACTTTCCGTGTGATGATTGAAAAACATCCACGTTGGACGGCTGAATAAATTCTCTTGGAATAATTTCCCATATAATAGCCTCATTACTTGCACATCTTTTACAGCTTCACCCCATGTTCAAATCGTAAAGTACATGATTTTGGTAATAATGCTTAAAATGAAAAATTCTTTTAGGAAAGTCTAGAATTGCATTAAGAATAAAGAAAGTAAATAAAGCCCATTCAGAGACTTTGAGGAAGAGAATCAATTTACCACTATGAGAACTGTTGATACTGTTAGACTCACAATACTGCAGAGTTTTCTTCATGCACAGATTTACACACCAGCAACAACAAACCAGCAAACTGGTTATTTTAAACAGCAGCCTTGCTGAATACCTGTATAAATAGGATGTTATGCAAGAAGAGTGAAAAGGAAAAAAAGTGACAACATCACAATAACCTTTACTTGCAAAGATCTCAGAGTAGAGGCAAGATGCAAGATAGATATGGAATTAGCTGTTGTGTTATTATGGCTGAACTACTGTTTTAGGGGACTCAGCAGAAGTCAATAAGAGAGCAAATGAACCTACTCCACTGTTTTTTTTTTCATTTCTTTAAAATGCAGAGGTGTGGACTTGCTCCTTGATGAGCTGAAAAGGAGCTGAAATGCTGTGTGATCAAAGCAAAGCTGGAACCTCTAAGACTGAATAGAGAAGCTAACAATAATGTGTCAAAAATCACAATTCCAAAAGGCATTGCCAATAATTGCAGGTTATGTTTTGTTTTTGTACGACTTGTCTCTGCATGAGAGTAACAAATGCATTAAACCAAAAAAAAACATCTAAAGCGACGCATATCTGCACATCTGCACATCTGCAGGACGTTTGTAGTTGGAACGGTACATAGATGAACAAGTAGTGCAGGTACATTACACAACTCAACAAAGCTTCAAAGAACAGGAGTCATAAAGAGAATTGTTTAATGGCAAAACACACCTAACCCTGAAAGACACAGGCGAGGAAAGTATTACAAGCTAAATCAAATCTATAAAACTAATAGTAATAACAAAACAGACCTTTGAAAGTCAAGAGTTCTGGCTTATCATGCAAAGTGAAAGTCATGAAGTGTTAAATCCCACGAGAATTTTTCCCTCCGATGTCAGTCTCCCACTCCCTTTACTGAGTCATGCAATTAGACCTGTAAACCAGCCCAGTACTTTACTCCCATCTTCTGCAATAAGGAAGCAGCCTGCAGGTTATCACTTCTCCGTCATAGAGCTTTTGTCAGCTATTCCGATTAGCCCACTTTATGCAATTTGAATCTAAATTAAACCATTCATCTCCCTGCATGCATGCCTTTATCCTCTTTCCGAATGGTTTGTAGATACGCAGTAGGGGGAAAAGTGCAAATGAATTCGGAGAGAAGGCAGAGGTTTCCCACGTTTGCTTTTGAACACGGCTGTTGGTGAGGGGCAGGCAGAGATGGGTCGAGGAGGAAACTTTCAGCTTCGCAATTATTAAGGCATCTATTCAAATTTTCTCCTCAGCATGTGAAAAGTTAATGGGAAGAGAAACTACAAGAATACATGAAAGACAGAAGAGGAAGGTGGGTGGCTTGTCAAGTGTCGGTAGAAATCAGCAAAGATGTGAATAGTGCAGTTATCCTTTGATGTAGACTGGAGTTGTACATCGTAATGCATCAGTCACAGATGGAAATCACAGCATGTTTGTGTCATGCTTCAGGAATCGTTTTTTGCTCTTTTATTCCCACCAGGACCTTTGTGCTTAGTAAACTACAACCCTTTTTTACTGTGCCACTGAGGTTAATCTGCTAAAGCTTAGTATGTTGTATTATTATGTTCTTATTCATGAGCTTACACCTACCAGATGTGCTATTAAACATCAATTACATCTGTTTAACACTAAATAAATGTACAGTATTCAATATTGTGCCAAACATTTACTTATATATCATAACTCATGATTCAATATACATCAAACAGTTTTATGTTTAACTTTCTAATTTACTACTAATATGTCACAAGCTTTACTTTAAAGAATGGGTATCCTTTCTGTTGTGGGGTGATCTAAATCCTGCACATTGAAAGTTAGTTTTTCCTGCACTTTTTAGTTTTACCAAGTCCATAAAGGTTTCCTTGATGGTTTACATTTGTGAAAGATGAGATCTTCGGATTTCAATTTGCACGCATTAGATAAAAAAGAACCTGACTTTCATGCACACACACATTCATCCACCCACTCCCTCCACATCCACTTTTCCCACACTTGCAGAGACACTAATTACAGAGACACTTTCAAGTAAAAGTTTTATTTGATCAAGGACAGAAGTGAGAGCAGGAAAGCAGCAATCCTTCAAATGACAATTTTTCTTTTACATTCCCACACATTAAGAGGATTTTAAAAAGTCAGAGTCACGAACACTGTAATGCATGTCTATAACATGTCTCCAGAAAGGTACTGTCAATCACCATTTCTCTGAAATCTACCAAATTATGACATGTTCCCATTTAGAGAATTGCAGGGGTCCACCTGTGTTTTTTACTTTAATATACGAGAGAGCTCTGCAGAGACCCACATGGCATCCTGTTGCTTTTTATGCAAATGCAACTGTGAAACAATATTTCTGGCGGCTACTGCTCTGTGCTGCTTTATTAAAGTTAGAGGGGAAAATTGAATAAAGTTGACTAGAATAATGATGACAACAGAGAATCACAGAGGGCCCTTTGAACAGTCTCATCCAAAGCAGATGCTCCTGCTTTCACAAGTCTGCAGCGTAAAGACTGTTGAATAGAAACTGCCAGTCTGACAGGTCAGCTTTATGTTGTGACCTGAGGCAGCGTTGTGAAGCCAATGACAAACGTCATTTAAACAGAATTTGAAGTTACTGCATAATATATGCACCTATAAAAAGATCTGCTCTTAATGCATTTTAAGCATCTAAATATAGATTTGTAAACATGAGCAGAATAAAATATTCTTAGAAAAATATTATTTTTCATATATTTGCATATTATTGCATAGTTTTGAAAAATAAGAGCATTTATTTAATTAATCACTGCCGACTGATGAGTCATGCAGCTTGGATTGTTGTTTCTCAGAGTTTGTGATTTCATAGGAGCTGCAAAACGCTACGCTTTGGGAGCACAACAACAACACTTCTTAAAATACACCAAAAGACACACACGCACACAAAACAAGCTGTGAGACAATCAAACGGGTGGTAAATAATATCTCCAGGTTAACAAACTTGCATTGAAGAGAAAATAAAAGAAACTTTCACTTGTTAAATTCTGATACAGTCTCTAGAGTTAGCTTTGATTTGACACACTTGCTTTTTTCTCAAACCCAAAGTTATCTGGATAAAGGAGGAATAAATATACCAATGTTTTCCAGTGTTGGACTGAAAGAAAAGATTAAATATAAATGTTCTACATGAGAGAAATGCAACAGAATTGTCTCAAATGTTTGCGTTACAGAGCGACTGATGGGGATGGGGTAAAAATCAAATTATGATTTGTTGCTTATATAGAGATACCTGAAACCGACTCAGTGTGCAATCATTATTTATGCAACTGACACTGCTGCCCTGTAAATGCAAACGTCATTGTCAAGAGCAACAATTGTCTTGTAAATAAAATGTTGCTCTGAGATTTATAAATGTTTTTAATGTATTTTATAGACACAGAAAACAGCATTTTCCCTTTTTGCCTTCTTCATTATCACCTTTAACTGTGAGCATCTCCTACAGCTGATCTGTGTGGATGTCAGTGCGCTGTCAGAGGCCAGGGGAGGGACGGCTCTCTCAGCGGGAAGTCAAAATGTGTGTGTGGTGTGGACAGAAAGATGAACAAGAAGCTGAAGAGACAGGAAGGCACCTAAGGCAAAAAAAGGAGAGAAATGAGAGACTGAAAAAGAGAGCGGGACAGAAAATGAGAGTGGAAAAGAGGAGGCAGGGGGAGCTGATGCCTACATAAGCGAAACCAGATGTTTGACAGGGAGGGGATAAAGCTGACAGGATTGTGCACTGTGACACGTCTTTTCATTATCTGTTGCTCCAAACAACCAGTCTGCTGAAAACTGTGTTGTATAAATGTGTCAGAATGAGAAATGCTTGTCAGTTTATTCCTCCTACAGGCTAGTAACACGAGAAAAACAATAGTTGTATTCAAGAATAAACTTTATTGGAACCCCATAAGAAATGAACAGAATCTTCTTAAACAGGTACTTATATATTTTAAAAGTCTTTCGCTCCAAGGATTTGAACCACTTTGCTCTAGGTTGATTAGAGGTAACCATCAAAAAACAAAAAGTCTGAGAATGGATGGATGATAAATAAATTTGTACTTATAAAGTACTTTTCAGGGCATGTTGACCATGCAGAGCCTTTTACACTACACATAGCATTTAGCCATTTACACACAAAAACACACGTACACCCTGATACACACATCCAGGGACTCTTGGGGTTCAGTGTCTTGTGCAAGGAGACTTCAGCATGTAATCTGAAAAGCCTGGAATCTGTCTCCCATCTGTCTATGAGCTACATATTCAAGATTGTGAAGAGTTAAAGTAAAAAGAAAAGAAAAGTATAAAGTTACAAAAGAGGAGATCCTTTTTCTCTGCTCTAGGGAGAAAATAGGAACTTTTGCTATACGTTGTTACCTTAAGCGTAAGATTTACATTCCTATCTAAGGTTTGTAGCAGGACTGCCTGGCACCTTTCGTCCAGCATAAGGACATCTCTGGAACAGGAATGGATGATTACCATCATTCATGACCAGTCTCTCGCTTGTGATAAATAAATACCCAAGCTTATTTGAAGGCTAATAATCATTCAAGATGATTCATGCAATATATTAAACTAAATGTAATAAGGCAATAAATAAAATTTACAGAAGCATCCCAATCCATACTTCCATTGTCTCTCTCTCTCTCTCTCTCTCTCTCCCTCTCTCTGCCTCTTTCTACCTCTGTTGGTGAAAAACACTTGAATCTTTCAGGCACTCCATGTAATCCCTTCATATCTTAGATAACTTTTTTAAAGAAAGCCCCTTGAGGGTGTCCAGAAAAGCCTTTAAAGTGATGTCTGAATCATCTCTGGCTCTATTATGAGCTCCTTATGAATAAGTGAGTTTTTCAACCTATCACAAGGAGTCAGCTCAGATACCCATTAGACCAGACTTCTGTCACTGGAAGGTCATTGCAGTTAATCTCTTCCGTGAGTCACCTCTGTGATACCAGGACTTCACCCTGGAGCCAAGGCCAAGGAAAAGCGTTGTTTGTCATATTTCTAAGCTCTTGTTTCTTAAATACAAGCCACATTTAAAATGGTGGTTTGTTTCTATTTAATACACATCATCATGTTATAGCTTCCCAGTTTTAGCTCAAGACCTTTTGCCTTCAGGGCTTCAATGCAAAATTGGATCTCAAAAGAAATAAAGTTCACTTTGAAAGACTTGCTGTGTGAGATGGAGAGAAAATGCATTTAGGAAAACATATGTTTACATAAGTGTTTCAGTAGATTCAGATGATGTTGGGGTTATACTGGAACCATTATAAAATGGAAATCTTAAAAACTTCAAAAACCTTTTTGCACCTTTGAAAAACAAGACTTCTTGAATTAGGTTTGAACAAAGCCGAAAGCAAACCGGAGCGCTGACCCTAAAAACTCTTTTTTTTCTGGCCCAGTATCATCTGGCAGCATTTTGTTGTGCATCGGGAATATTTATAGAAATTTAGTTCAGAGACATTGTTTGCTTCTGCAGAACACCCTGCACAGAACAGATAGCAAAAGTAAATGTGGCAAAATGGTGATTAATGATTTTTCACTGCTAAAATATTCTGAAAGTAAAACTTGTTTGGAGTAATGTCCTGATTAGATATTCCTGGCATTCGGTTTCTGGATGATTTCCATTCCTCTCTAATTTACCCCTGTTGCTGCTACGGTGTTTGAGATGAATAGAAATAAAAGGCCATTTGTCTTCAAAGCTTTAAAATACAAACAGGTGCCTTTGTTTCTACACGAATAAGCTCACTTTAAAGGCAATCACAGTTTCCTTACAGACAAATGGCTTAACCGTTCTATTGTTACAGTCCTAAATCCCAAAGATAGCAACCATTCAGTTTGTTACTTTATCCTTTTAAATTTGTGACAATAGCTCCACAGAAAAGTCCAAGCAGGTATCAAATAAAGTATGTGTCAATGATTGTTACTTTTTATCAAACCGTGTCAAATAAAGCTTCAAGCAAAAAAACAAAAAAAACCCAGAGGCAAATGTGGGTCCTATAATAATAATAATACAAGATTAATTATCTGTCATAAAGAGTGTTATAAAGACAATTATAAGGCACTTTTTGGAAGACACAACCCACATAAATATATTTTTAATAATCTATTAGAAAATTACTTTGCAACAAAGATGGCATTTAAAATATTCATGTAACGCATAAACAAAAAATGATTGAAGCTAATATAAAGGCTAAAATTGCCACCGTGATTCTTCCAAAGATAGGCAAATAAAATGTATGGCAGCGATAGGAATTTTGAATTTTGTATTCTCACCAAAGCGTGACGTGATGAGTTGAGACTGCGACAAGCAAAAAGAGTGGCTGGAAGGCCAAGCAAACTAATTAAAATAAATTATTCAGGTAAGATACATCTGGTGAAGTCAGAATAACTTTTAAGTCGACACGTCTGCCATCCCAGCATGCCACGTGTTCATTGATTCGTCTCTAAGTGAATGAAAAAGTTAGCACTCCTTGTTTGCCGCATCCTTGATGCAGCGCATTAAAAAAGCTTAACAATGCTGCTCCCCTCATCCATGAAGCTCCGCAGATAATGGTGGACAGACCATTGTGCAAACGAAAATATCTGTTCCCTGTCATAACACCAAGCAAATGAGAAAACTCAAAGGAACAGACAGGACTTAAGCCTGGCAAAGTTTTTGCTAGATATAATTCAGGGAGCAGATTTTCTTCCATTTTAATAATATTAAATTATATAACCTTCTTTTACTTAACAAGTTAACATTTTACTCGTCGATCAGACTGGCACACTTTTAGCGTGGTGGACATGACATTCTCCACTAACATGCAGGACTTTCACTGTTTATTTCACAAATTGCTGTTAGAAATATTTGATGCACAGAAACTTTATAACACTATATGTATTTCTGACATATATACGCCAGGCTTATGATTTGTTTTGACTGCAAAGACATTTTTACGCACATTCCTGGCAATCATTTCTACACTGCATCATAAATCTGAGAAGTGGCAATTTTCTTTTTTTTTGCCCAGCCTGGTCATCGTGTTACAGCTGTGTTTCGCTTTACTGCACCACATCACTCACAAACGGCTAGAACCATTTTGAATGCGCCCCACGGCCGAGTCAGCAAAAGCCTTTCCAGAGGACATTACTGGAAGACATGAGGAAAGGATGGCAGAATAGATGAGACACATCATCAAACACTGCTGTTTAACTTTGCTTCCTTTATTTATTCCTTCCCATCACTACCATTGCTTACACACATTAAACTTATAAACATAAAGATAATTCATTTGTAGTAGTTTTTTTAATATAGGTTTATACTTTATATATTTTATATACTTATATTTTATGTAAATATTGTTGAGATTCTGTCTGTTTTTGTTTTGTGTCATTTTTTTATGTGTTTTTTTAAATGTTTTTCACTCTGATAAATATTTTGTATGTGCAATATATCTTAGCAGTAACGTGCTATTCTAATTCTAACTCTGATTCTATAAAAGTAAACATCGGACAGACTTTTACTGGCTGGAGAGAGCTCAGAGAAGAGATAAGATACCACTGCAATGCTTTATATATTGACTTTTCAACACAATCTCCATTATTAAGGTCAACACAAACTACTCTTTCCTCCTGAACTTTCAACAATGGGAGAACAGGAAATGTCAGAAAAATTCATATTTAAATTTTTTTTATTGATTGGTTGGTTTCATGACGTGTTTTTGAATCTTTTATTGACAACTTCTTTGTATTTATTGTGATTAAATCAAGTGAATGTAATGCTAAAGACATCAATCTTCACTTTTTACATGCATTTTAAAGTCAGAGTTTACCTTTATTTCATAGTTTACACTTCAAAATGCTGAGGTTCCATCATCTTGTAGCCTTTTTTCATTTATCTATCACAAGCACGTCAGCTGGTGTGCATGTACTCTGGCACATTTTTTCTTGCATCCAATTGAATCTTAATCTATTTTCTCAGTTAAGCCAAAGTGAAACCATTGCTCAAGCCTTAAACTCTCTCATCCAAGCATTAAAGCAAGAGGACTTGATGCGAGAACAGCGATCTGACCCACAGCTGAGCGGGTTAAGTGGTAGTTTCAAAGCACAGGCGGAGCAGTAAATGACAGCAGGCCCCAAAATGAGGAGGGGATCATGGACAATATGGGGCCTGGAGCTGATGTTATCTGTCGCGACTTGAACATCAGAGAGAAACAAAGAGATGAAAGCCTCCATTTGATGGCTGGCATGATAAACGATTGTAATAACTGCCTCTATGGCTGTTGGGGAGTGAAACATTCTTACTCTTACTGGTAGATAAATCAGAAAACAGTGGTCAGTTTGGCCTGTACTGCTTTGTTTGACATCAATCTCCATCTTTTTATTACACAAACTAAAATTAAACTTTAATTATCGTGTCAGGAAACTTTTTTTCCCTAATTAAATAAAAGACAAATCAAGATTTCCACAGAACTGAATAAAAGGGATTCTTCTAATGATGCTAATTTGTTACAGATTTTGCCCTTTTTTCCCTCTTGCCTCATTTTGAAAAGAATCACACAACTTTTAACGATAACTTCTCATCACCCACTTGAATGCTGTTATCTGCCCCAACGAGCTCCCACTCGTTCACAAATCACTGCGGGAAAACCATCAGCCTAATAAATCCTTTCTCCACCAGCTACTGTGGCATGTGAGCTAACCTCTACTCCTAAACACTCATATAAATTCATAATCATGACTCCAATTTCTGAGCCCCCGAGGGAGGCAGGGATGAGCACTCATTACGGTCAATATATGTGTGAATGGATGGGAGGGAGGAAGCATGCCTGGCTGCTAATGGCTAAGTGTAGACATCACCTCTAACCTGAATTATCATTAAAGGCAAAGAGGCTAAAACCTGATTAACATGGGTGAGCTTTTGTCCATAGAGGAAAACTTCCTCCATCTTTTTTGACACATACACACACACACACTGTTCCACATACATGTCTTTGTGAAGTTAACAAAGAATGTCGGTTTGCAGCAGAACATGTTAGCGCAATAGTCCTTCAGGGTCACAGGTCACCTGCTAATGTTACGCTGTGTGTGTCCTGGGTTTATTAGAGCGCCATGTCTCAGCAATGACAGGCAATAAACATGAGCACAGACTTCCCACTAGTGCATGAAACAAAGCTCAGCAGCAGCAATGATACCTGTTTCAGTCAACTTTAAAAAAAAACTACTGGTTCATATTAAAACATTTTAAACTCTTGTAGAAGAACTGCAGATGTTTTTCTGGTGCAACATCTGAGATTTGCTTCAAGTGTTTCACTAGACATCAGTTTAATTCCATATTGGACAGGTCAAGCATGGTTCCAGTCCACAGTGTATTTCCTGTTTTAAACCAGTGCACAAGGTGTATTAAACTACAGGTAACCGTGGAAACTGTACTTCTTCTGCAATCTCTGGTGCCAGATTAGCGTGGTTCTAGAGCTCTGAACCACTGCCACCACTGACAGCTGTTTCAGAAGCAGTTGACCAATAACGGCTTAGAGGAAAGGATTAAAAAGGAAAAGTCACCAACATTCGCCATCTTTATGAAATTCTAAACGAGACAATGTTAGAGAGTCTGACAGAGATTAATGTACCCAGAAAGTTGGAATAAACCAACTTCAAGACATAACAGCTTTACTTTGCTTTCCTTTTAAATATCTGTGACACACCAAACTGCAATCACCTTAAAATGATTGGCATTCAGGAGTTTTCTACATCCTGGGAAATGAAATGTATCTAAATGTACTTCCACAGTAGCCACAGATGCATCATGGCTGATTTGCTCCATTTGTACTACAAACCATACGTTCCCAATAATGCACAAAAATAAAATCTATTAAAAATAACATCTCTATATAACATTATAATTATTAATAATGTGTAATGTTCATTTTTAAAAAGAGTTGTTGTCATTCATTGTTTCTAATCAAAAGAAGTCTTGGGTATAAAATGAACTGCTCACTACAGATTATTTAAAGTAAGAAAAAAGACGACATGGACCAGTAATCACAAATAATTAGCAAAGTGTAAATTATACTTATTTTACTTAAAAAGGTAAAGGATAAATGGTTCAAATTCTTCTGGACAAACATGTTGTTTGCAAGTGGATCCAGCAATGGCTGCACTACCAGTAACTACACCAGATTGTCAAAAAGTGGCAAGAACTTTTACAACGTTCTTCCTCGTCTGACCAGGAGTGTTGTCTGATATGTATGTTTGTTAGTTATGTTTACCCATAATGCTCTCTGTTTAATAATCTTTGTGTTGCAGTTCGCTTCCTGTATTTGGTTCACTTGAAGCGCTCAGAGAGCTTCATTTTTACAAAATGCTCCTAAATATGATCAATGCACAGAACTGTGGGAATAATTAGCCATTTTAGGAGATTCAGCTTCAATGTGTTTTTAATATTTGTTTCTGCAGCAGAAGCTTCCTGATCCGTGCATTTTCATCCTGTGTCCATCTTGGTGCAGTGGAGTGACCACCATCACAGAGGACAGTGAACCTAGGCAGAAACATTTCCAGTTAATGTGCTTTTGGATGAGCTCGGATTTGAGTAAAGATGCCTGTTTACTTACAAATGATCAGCTAAATGAGCTGAGGTGGTGCATCTGACCACCCATTCAGAAAGGGTTACTGGCAGAATGTTAAATGCATCAGGACGGATCTGGATGGCACTCTCATGTACAGATGAGAAACAGCACTTTCTTTTATCAGGTTGTAATCATATTGTTTTCTAACAGAGTCCCAGTCTGGTTCAGTCAGGCATTTGGTCAAAACATTCAGGATGGTTTTCTAATTTCAGACGTTTCAGAGTAGATCGGCCATTAGATCCAGTAAACCTCTCCTCGCAGATTTTATTGTTCTTATAAAAAACACACTTCCTCATCATTTTTATTGCTTTAATCATTTTACTGCTCTGTTTGCTGATGTATTAAATTAACTAATCATGTATATTTTGACAGATATTGTTTCCTTTTGCATATCCAGCAGGGAAACTTCTTCGCCTTGCAGGACTGTGGCTCCTGGAAACTGGAGCTGGCCATCCTTGGTTTTATAGTTATTGATCCAAAACCTCACATTGAGTGATAACAGCCAAATGATCAGATATATCTGATCGGACACAGTAAAAACCAGCAGAAGGGTAGAAACCGTTCTGGTTTTGAGCTGGTTTGGTCCCATGTAAGTGATGGGGAGCCCGCCCGCCCATCCATCCGCCCATCCATCCGCCCGCCCGCCCATCCATCCATCCATCCATCCATCCATCCATCCATCCATCTGTATTGCTTATTCCAATGAAGAGTTGTAATTAGCTGGAACGTATTCCAGCAATCATTGGGCGAGAGGCCTTAACCCTACACCCTGGACAGGTCACCTGTTTTATCACAGATGAGCAGCACAATGCTGTGGCTTATCTGTGAACAACCTGGCCCAGAGCATATCATGTTTTTGTGGATCGCAGATGGTCCTTTTGGTTCATAATACCTCTATGCTGCCTGCCAGCAAATTATTTTCCAATGATGTTATGATCATCACTTCGTTAGTGTTTCATTGCAACTTGGATAAAACAAAATACATAAAAGAAACAGAAATCACTCATGACTGTAAATGAACATATTGACAGGTTCTCAAAAGAGTGACATAATGAGAGGGGGAAAGTCAGAAAGAGAAGGAAATAGAGAGCAAAAGAGGAAAAGAAAGGAGTAGAGAAATATATGATGTGTACACCAGCACAGTGAAAGCAAACAGCTAAATTAGTCATGGAAGGAATGCAAATTTGCTTCCCCTGAGTGTTGCGTGGTAGAATTACCCTGAGAGAAGCAGAGGGTGAATCATGCCAACCCCCGGCACCATGTGATTTATTAGCAAACATCAAATTCAATAAGAAAGTGCTTAACATTCAAAAAGCTGTGAAAGTCTCATAAGGTGGTATTAACTATATGATATTGCCATTCCTGACGGGGGAAGGAAAGACAAGAAACGATGGAAAAACAAAAACGCCCACTTTCCTGAACGATGTTGGTGTGACGTGCCAAGTGGGACTGTGACAGACTGAAAACTCACTTGGCCTTTTCCACGAACGCATGTTACTACTCATTAACATAGACAACGAGGTTCATTAATTGACACTCCAGTCCAAAGAGCCTCTCCACTTTGAAAAGGACATGGAGGGAGAGAGCAAAGAGCTACAAAGATGCTGAAAACATATGACACAAGGAGAGAGATAGACAGGGAGCAACATAAGCTAAATAAAACTGCCATTGAGCTTCTAGAAATGAAAGTTTAAGTGGTGCTGAATATCCTGTGCACTTGTTTTAAGTAAACCATCAACATCTTTAAGAGCATTCATGGATATAGATACAGAGCTTAATATTGAACTTCTATGGTGTGAAATGTAAACATTTTTTGGGAGTTGAGGGATTTAAGGAGATGTTTTCTGAAAAAGTCATGGTATTATTAATGTTTACTCAAAGCTTTTCAGGAAATAAATTGAATGGTTAAAGGGCTGCATGATGGTGTGGTGGTTAGCACTGCTACCTCACAGAAAGAAGGTTATTAGAATAAAGTGCATGGTTCTCTCGGGGTACTCCAGCTTCATTCTGCTGTCCAAAAACAGTCCAGTCCAGTTCAAGGTCACTGGAAAGCTGGAGCCTATCCCAGCAATTAGCAAGCGAGAACTAGGTTCAGTCTGGGACAGATCACCAGCCCATCCAGAGATAAACTACTACACATTCACTCCTAGGGAGAATTATACAGATCTCTTGACCAAACATGCATGTCTCTGGATGGTGGGAGGAAGTTAGATTACCATGCAAACTCTACACAGAGTGAAGCATCACCCAGCCAAAGCTCTAACCAGGGGCCTTCTTGCTGTGAGGCTGGGGTGCTAACCTACCATGCAGCCCTAGTTTCATGAAGTTCCTCTGCATAAAACCGGTCTTTCTATCCTTATCACTACGGGAAAGTTTGACAAAATAATCTGCTTTTTTTCTGTCAGCTGATAAACCTCGTGAATTAATTAATACTATCTGACTGTTTAGCTTGTGACACGAGGCCGAAGTGGAACTTGTTTAAGAGAAAATGCAGCTTTTTGGCCAGAGGTTGCATTTTGTAACTAATAAATAAAGACATCCAACTTTGCTTCCTTTATATTTAGATTAAAAAAAATTATAAACTATTAGATTTTTTTCCCCAGAATTTAGTCTGGAATACATGGTGCCCATAATATTTTTATAATCTTGATTTTTCTGACCACAAAACAGCTTTTTGCTTTCTCTGTCCGCTTTTATTAATCTTCCTGTACATCTTTTGGATCATGTTTACATACTGTGGGGATCGTCTCCAGCCCTCAAAGTCGCTGTTTTGTTTCAGTTTTATCTTGAACCTCTCATATTATTTACTTGTGTTGTTGCCATCAGTTTAAAGATCATTTCTAATTGTACATGAGATTTGCAGGTTATTGCATTCAGTGTTATTTGTATTTTTATTTGTATTTTAAACTCATCACAGCCTCTTTGGAGCTAAAGTAATACATGTGACCTGCAGAAATGTTCTTCAATATTGTATCTTATAAAAGATGTAACAATTTGCAAAGACACTGTTAAGGAAAATGTCACTTTCAAACCCTATTGCATCCACATAATTGGTGAATTCATGCTTACTAATGAATGCTACGAGTTAAAGCATCTATTTTTACTTGCTATGTGCCACAGCCATCACCACAAAAACAAAATCAGTTTGCTTCTTATCTATCTCAAAGATCTTCAGAAACTTTAACAAAGCATTATAATAATTTAAATAATATACAGTACATCTTATTTAAAGTATCAGTTTTGTGTATACACAGGAGACCATATCGTCCATTTTAAGCACAGATTTATTGGCCAACGCTTAAAGCAAATGAACATAAAGTGCTTATGATCTATCAAATTAAAATTATTCTGACAACAATAATCTTTATAGAAAGCATCATTGGGTTTAAAACTATGGTATTAATCATTTACTATTTATCCTTAATCATTAATACCACATCAGGCTTTTTACTTATAATTACTGAAGATCTATGTGTGCCAGTCTTTACAGTCAACACCTAATCTGCTTGAGTCTTCTGTCTTCTGTCCAAGCAGCCAAAACAATCAGTCCTCCCAAAAAAAAGAAAGAAAGAATAAATTTAACAGACCAAAACAAAACCTATTATCTGTATCAAGAGACAAAAAAGGGAATCTGCTCGGAAGCAAAGCTGAATATATTTGGATGTGTATTTGACAAGTGATGAGGAAAAAATTCCAATTTCTTTGCACAGATGAAAGTTTGTTTCTCTCGTATATTGTGAATATTGCGACTTGTGAGATTGGTGGCTGTTTCATCTCTTGGTGAGACTTTTTTTTTTTTTTGGGGGGGGGGGGGGGTTCTAGGGGCTACTGACACACATCACTAAGAATCCCATTTTTTCATTCTTCATCTGGAGGGTGGTTAAAACCGTTCTGTGGTTCACGCCC
>JBAMIG010000012.1:6687846-6701681 GCA_037177335.1 Kiunga ballochi
ATAGATAGATAGATAGATAGATAGATAGATAGATAGATAGATAGATAGATAGATAGATAGATAGATAGATAGAAAATGTATTGAAAGCTTATTGGGTTTAAAAATAAATAAATAATCTTAATAGAAATATGAATTTCAAATGTCCAATCTTAAGGCATTTACATGAAAAAGAAACAACAGATGCCATCTTTGCATTGAAGCCAGTTCTACATTCATAGATACCAAGCAAACAAGTGCCTCCTGCCAGAGCTGAGCAGCCACCCTGATGCTTCCCATCCTCCTACCAATTATGATGTATCAACAGAAATACTTGGCTATCAGAGCGGCCAGCAGATCCACTTTGTCTCAATGAGATGCAACATTTCCAGGCACACGCAGGCCATTGATTAGAGAGGCTCACCATGCAGCCTGCAGTCTATCAGTGTTTAGGGACCGGTAATCAATTCTCTAATGCCGTTTGAGCATATTCACTGCAGCTATGACAATGCTGATGACAATCACAGACGCACATAGACACACCAACACCAGCAGATGTGTGGATGTAGCTCTGTCTCCACATGGAAGCATGCCAAATATATCCCAGATGGCTATCGTACAAGCAGCGGACAACTCCCAAATATTAACTTACCAATCGTGGCAGTGATAGGACACTGGCATCTAATGGCATTATCTAAATGAGAGCAGCTCTCCTGGGGGAGACTGGTTCCTGATCACCTAGAAGTAGTGGACTCTGTTCACAACCAAATCTGATCAACATTGCACCAGACATAGAGATGGCCAGTCAGGAACTCAGCCTGAAGGCTTCTTATCTCTACTGACAGGCCACTGCTTCTGTATGGGCAATGATGTCCTCGCAAGGATTAATCTGATTGGAGTCTGGCTAAAGATTATGTTGTATAGAAGCTGTTAAAAGGAAAGGTAAGGTCTGAACTTCCTCTCTGAAAAACTTGGATGAGATAGAAAAATGTAGCGAGACCCTGAACAGAGTAGAGAAGGTGGACAGACACTCAAAATGTTTGCTTCAGGCAGACCATCTGCTGGAACTGACTGACCACTGTTACCATTAATGGGGTTAATGGAGACACTGGATCAACAACAGCAAAAACAGAATCATGCAGCTTCATCATCTGTCGTCTCATCATATTTACGCCAACTTCAAACACAAACAAATCTAAAATGATCTCGTCAGTGTCATTTAAACCAATGAATAAAGGGACTAGGAACTATTTAATCTACTTATGTCTAATGAAACTCAATATTAAATGCAGTTTTTTTTAAGTAAAGATATGACACTCATATTACAACAGTTATGTAAACATGGACGTGCATAAATTGCATCAGACAGTAAATAAAAATCAGTGTGCTAAAGTTATACGTGTCACCAGATCACCAATGTAACTTCTCTCATAGCTTATAGTCAAAGTGAACCAACACACTATTTGACCTTAGATGTGCAGCCAATGTCTTGAAGAAAAGGATGCATTTAAGGACAACACAGAACAATAAGCGTCAAACTTTCATTGGTTTTAAACTGCAATCACTTGTCGGATGATACCTTATAAGTAAATACAGTTATGCTCTGCGACATTTTAGCACTATTGTAGTGATTTAGTGACCATGGCTTATGTTTTTGTTTGGATCATCATGATGCCACTTCATGCAATTTCCGATAAACTTGAATGCAGCAGAACTTTCATCATTTTTTATAAATCCAAAATCCATCTCTCAACAATGATCAAAAAACTCAAGCAAAAGTTAGGTTTTTATTTTCGGAACAAATCCTGCTTTTCTTTCAGTGCTAAGAAAAAACTGGTTGAGGCCACTTTTCTTTGTGTAATTGATTATGGTGATACTTTATATATGCATGCTCCCTCCTCAACTTTACACAAACTGGACTCTGCATATCATGCAGCACTTCGCTTTATCACCAATGCAAAGTCTCTCACTCATCACTGCACGCTGTATCATTTAGTTGGATGGACTTCTTTATCAGCTCGCAGAAAACACCATTGGTATATTTTCATATACAAAGCCATTCTGGGAAAACTTCCAGGTTACCTTGGAGACCTCCTCACTGTGAGTTCGAGCAGATACAGACTTCGTTCTTTGTCTCCAATACTTTATAATGTGCCTTGATGCTCGACTGAACTGGGAAAAAGGGCCTTCTCTTATTTAGCACCTTGGTCCTGGAACAATTTGCAAAAAGACCTCAAACTGAGCTCTTTAGTGTCTCTTGACAAGTTCAAGAAAATTGTAAAATGTGCAGTGATTGAGAAATGTCTGTTTTTCTTGAGAGAATCGGTTTTTTATTTTTTAATTATATCTTAAATTGTGTATCTTGGTATTGGCTGCTGCCTTGGCCAGGTCTCTCTTGCAAAAGAGATTCTGAATCTCAATGGGACTTCCTGGTTAAATAAAGGTAAATCAAATAAATAAATAAAATAAAAGGTAAAAAGACCCTGAGGAGGAAAAACATTCCTATTTTAAAGTAAAAAGCATAAGTGATGTCCCATAATGACCTACTATTGCAATGTAATGACATTAAAGATCATTTTATCTTGAAATAGGGATGTCCTGTTAGTATTACAAACATTTAAAAACATCATTCACTGTATAGAATAAAATAACCATGTTTTTACAACATTTTCCATCTTGTTTTTTTACAAATAAAAAAATAAAGGTGAGCAATGTGCCATACACTGATTTTCAGAAGAAAACATCTAAACTCACATGACAGAAGTCAAAATGGCATTATACCCGAATGTATTAATCAGCTCTGTAATTCAAGCATCATTCATGTTCACATTGTGGAAAAAGCCTTTTTTATAAATCTTTATTTCAGGAGAAAGGAGTTTAAAGAAACAGGGACAGTTTAGCAAAAGAAAATAGATGGAATCTGACATTTCCCATTCCCTAAACATAGCAGGTCTTCATGATAAAAATGCAATCTAATTAATGATGAGACGGTCCCCAGGGAAGCTCTATTCCTAGCAACAGCCCTGGCTACAGCGGTTCTCTTCCTTTAAGTCCACCATATTACATTCTTATATGTCTACAGTTGTTCACAATGAACAAACAACTAGCTCCAAACAGGGATTGTATGTTTTCCATTATTTTTAGGCTACAATAGATTTTTAGCAATAAAGGTCACAAGTTATACATTTTAGCAATGATACTTCATTTGGTCCTACATAGGCTGCAATCCAGCAAGATCTCCATGCGTTTCTGCTTCAGCACACCTGAGTCAAATTAAATGAAAATAACAGCTTATAAGGTTCTGCATAATGACTCATTAATTTGAGTCAGCTGTGTTGGAGCAGGGATGGAAAACCTGCAGAATTGCAACCCTCATAGGAGCGAATTGAGAACTCCTGGGTTAAAGACTTGAAAGATGAGACCCCAACAGTGGCATCTCTATATGGGGGGAGCCCATCATATTTATATGTTCTGTGCAGCTGCTGTAATGAGCTAAGTTCCCTTTTATCACTTACCTTGTACAGATGCAGAAATCTTAGATACATTTTTTTTAGCCAATGATGTATAACGACATACATTTATCTGGTCTCATTTGAAGATTTTCCTTCTTTTATGATGTCATCACATCATTTCACATCATATTTTTCATTATTATAACTCCATAGTAGATGTTGCTTCAAAATAGGAAAATTATCTATCACTTTATTTCAGAGATGAGCGACTCTGGTCCGCGAGGGCCACTGTCCTTCCCTGCAGCA
The DNA here is from genome assembly GCA_037177335.1 of Kiunga ballochi. Lineage (NCBI taxonomy): Eukaryota > Metazoa > Chordata > Actinopteri > Atheriniformes > Pseudomugilidae > Kiunga > Kiunga ballochi. Next base: position 6,691,581 of record JBAMIG010000012.1, read on the forward strand.
ACACATCAGACCTAATTAGCAGACTTGTGTTGAGCCTAACATCAAAATCCACTGATTACCCTCTGATTTGAGTCAGGTGTTAAGTCTGATGTGTGTCTAGTGTTTTGCAGCAGGGAAATTCCTAACACTTGCAGGATTGTAGCCTTCGAGGACCGGAGTTGCCCATCCCTGCTTTTTTTAGATAAGAAGTTATGCAACTGCAGGACCAAAAATGATGACTGGGCATAGCCAAAGCCTCGATTGTTTCTTTTGTCATAACTTATTTGAAATCCACAACCAATAATCAACTAGTAGCAGACAAAGATGCATATAGTGGTTTTCGGACCTGGTAAAAAAAATGAGACACACTTACTTTGGTGTCTGCGTGTCATCCAAACGGTTTCCCAGCTGGAACTCGTGGGATTTGCTGCGATGCAACGCAGTGAAGCCAGGCAGCAGATGGATCAGCTTGCGGCTTGGTGGAGGAGGTGTTCCTGGGGCCTTCACTTTGTTTCTTCGTCGCATGGGAGGAGTGCCAGGTGGAGTCATGGTGTTGACCACCAAAGGAGTCCGAGGAGGTGTGTGGCCAAAGTGCCTCTGGCGGGGTGATGGGGGCAGCGAGCGCTGACCGTAGTCCAAAGAGGGGAAGAGCCCTGGGCCGGGGCTGTCGACAGTCAGTCGATCGGCGTACAAAGCAGGAGCCAAGGCCTGGGGGCTGTGGCACATGTGCTGGTTGTACTTGGACTGGACTTTGGGGCTTTGTGAGAGCTGGAAGCGAATCCACTGACTGGCCTCTGGCTGGCACACTGGAGTATTTTCTTTGCCAGATTCAGAAGTGGGCCACTGAATTGACCAGTCCTGTTTTGCCTGGCTCCCTGTTGGAAGAACGCGGACATGTGAATGGCCAAAACGCCTGATGGGAACACAACGTAACATGCACTTTGAATGGTTTTTTTTGCTGCTAACCTGTTGGACCTGACAAAAAAAGTACTCCTTGAACACATGTAAACACTTTAGTCTGACTGAAATCACACTAAGTTCATTTTTCAGAAGTTAAACTAACATGATGGGAGAATAATTTTGCCATCTATGGGCAATCTATCTAACATCTTCACACAAGCCACATTGCAAAGACCTAATCGAGGCACCGTCTAACCTCTGGATGACTTCTGTTATTTACGAACATCATACATGATGGTTCTTGTGTTGTTTAAGAAGCATCCACAAAGCTTCAAAGATAAGCAGGTGCCTGTCTAAGAAAATAAACTGGGATAATTTGGTGGGAACAAGCAGAGTCAGCATTTTCCTTTTGCACTCTATTATCACTGTCCCTTTTGAGATATAAACACAGATAACTTATATAGATCCAAAATCAATCCAAATTGACACAGGTCAAATTTAACCTAACAGTTTTCATTTGTAGCATTTGAACAAAAGTTCAACGTTTTGATGATTTCCATAAAAATCCAGGCTAAAAGAGCAACGTTTAGGGTAATTTTTTGTTCATAAATGTCAAAATGAGTCTAATTTGACCCTAACAGTATGTAGGGGTCAAGCACAGAGAGCACCTCAACAGAAGAAATCCCAAACTAAAAGCTTTTATGTCATGATACCACTTAGGTTAAGTGACAGAATTGTGCCCCTTTTTCTAATTTCAGTGATTATTTTTGCATAAAATAGCATATCAAGTTATCTAAATTGGTTCTTGTTGTGCAATTAGCTCTAAAACATCCATTAGCAGTATCTCTAGTTTGCAGGAGTGAGTGCAACACGGGCAGCAGGCAGACATTTACATCAAACCAAAGTACTCAGCTTAGGAAATGAAGAATTAAACTTTGCAGCTGTCTGATGTGAACATATTAGTAGAGCAGTGGTGTTAAAATATGCTGATGTGGAACTGATTAAGCACATGGTGAATGGAGCAAAGAATGAGGAGGAATAGAAAAGTACATAAAAAAAACAGCAGGGCCATGTTGCATGAGTCACAGCACAAGCCAGCTGTCATCAAAACTTAACTATCAGTTGAATGAAGGGGGGGAAAGAAGCAACAGAAAAGGATTTGAAGGTGCACAGCCAAAATGAGTGGTTTTGAGCTCAAACAACAATACATTACCTCCATTAGTGTGCAATTTATCCTCCTCAAGTTGTTCTTCAGAAAGAAACAAAAAAAAGAAAAGACTGTGCTCATTGATGTTGAAAGGGAAGCAGCTGAAATAGACCGCACCAATCTACTCGCTTTTCCATCTGCACTTATGTATAGCCTAAAGGCTGTTTGGGAAAACAAAACATGGTGTTAGTAAAAACCTCCTGCACACATCTAAGCAGATGCAGTATTTCATGCACAACTGTGTGTGCAAAACTGATCTTCCTCATAATCTGTTATTTATCTTCCACTCATTTTAACTGCATATGTTTGATCATTAGTTCCAACTTATACTGTCTTTATACTGTTTTCTTGTACGAGGCATAAAGGGAGGAGAGGTTCTTGATTTCATTTATCACAGGAAGGATGGTAATTTATTTGCAAGAAGTCACATTATTGAGAAAGTAAAACAAAGGGAAAAGTCACAGTAAAAGTCATTTATGACTCCAAAAGTCTCTGAGACTATAAATGTTCCACTTTATGTTAAATACTGAATAAAATGCATACATTTATTTTCAAGCTCATTGAATTGGGGTGTTTCTGATTCAAGGATTAGAATACTTCTGAGATTCTCATATCTTTTGTTTATGTAAACTATTTCTTAGCTTAAAGATGTTTAAAATGCTTTATCTTTATAAATTGAGACCTATTTCATAATCGGAAATAAATAAAGCAACTGAATTTATGAATGATGACAGAACCTTTAGTGTGGATAATGTGGTCATTGTTCCCCAGCCGAGCCTTTGTAAACAAAAGATGCTAACGCTAATATAAAGACGAATATAGCATTTAAAACTAATGACAGGGAAAGAAAGAAACATAAGGTTAGCTGCTATGCTATGGCCCCAGCCTTCTGTCATTATTGAGCCTCTTAGAAACAGACCTTTCAGCGACTAACAGGATTGGATGATCCCCTCAACCTCCATCCTCATCCATCGGCTTCCTGATTGGCTCATCTTTTTGATACAAGCTATAAAAGGACCATAATCTCCTTCACTCAGGGCAGCTGGGCCTCATCATGACTCAGTTAGCCAACTTTACCCTGCCTTTCAGTCTCTGAGTCTTTGTTAAGGAATTGGTGTAGTTAAACCTCTTGTTGTTTTCACATTTAGCTGGTTAAACTTTGTGGAGTTTGTTTTGGTTTGTTTTAGTTCTGTTTGGAAATTGCGCCTGCTTATGCAGTGATTTTGAGTTTGTGGTTTTGGGTTTTGTTTAGTGCTTTTACTTTGTCACAGTACATATTTTAACCCAGATTGTCTTTGTTTACTCACCTTGTAAATAAATCACTGTTAACTTTTACGCATTGTCATCGCTATTTTGTTTGTGTTGTGACCCCCTTTTACCCCTAAATGACATGGGGGTCGTAACATGCTAACAAATGCTGAGCAGCACCAAACAGAGAATTTATAACAAAATGTTTATTAACTCCAAAAAGTTGTGGGACTCAATGCAAGAAATGTTTAACTGTAATAACTATTAACACAACATCATTACTAAAATTATCCCAAGATAATTAACCTCTTATGGACAGATGTTGTATATTTGATACATACTGTTTCTGAGACATGTTGCATCACTTTATGGCAGATGTCTCTGCCCAGTTACTCTTCATTCAGGTATTAAGGGGTTAACTAAAGGATTTTTTTTTATTGGTTTGATAAAAGAGATTTTTTAAAATACTGTAAGCATGGACTGGCAAAGAGTTCATATTGCATGCATTCACTGCATGCACGGCTCTTTCTCGGTGCTCTGCCTTCTTACTGGATTACTTGGATGGTCAAGTGATCACTGTCATTTTAAATCCTATGTGAGTGTGAGCGCTTGTTTGTGTCTCTATGGTGGTTATTCCACAACCCTGAACTGGAATAAATCCTTTTTTTTATTATTTTACTACAATTTTTTATGCATTCATAGTATTTTGTGAGTGTGCCACATGTGTAAGGAATGTGAACAGCAGGACCGTAGGAGGGGTAATTACAGGAAGCGCTATGTGTTAAAAATAAAAATAAATAAATAAAAATAAATAAATAAATAAATAAAATAAAATGCACTGTTCACTTCATGGGAATCATTGTTGTTATTATTATGACTGAGTTGTTGTATTGTGAAAGAATTAACAGGCACAGTATAATAATCAAATCAATCAGGGATCCACTTTAGTAGTTTAGCATGACAGATTTCCTTACAGGAATAATAAAGTATAATGTGTCATAAATGTAACGTCACAGTGGGATCTGGTAATGCTACTGGTGTGTTCCTGAGATCTGACTGGCAATTCACTGAACCTGTCGCTGGCCTGGTTGTCATGGAGACTTTTCGCAGAGCAGAACACACATATTTTAAGACTTTGCAGACAAGCGGTGACATTAATATCATTAACTACCATTTGCGAGATTTCCACTGACATGAAACACATCTGACAGAAGTGATCTGTCTGGAGAGAGCTCACCGTATTAGAAGCTGTAATTCACACCTGTGGAAATTAGTCAGGATCTCTTGACTCAAGCGGACATGAGTGTGACCTTGTGAGGACCGCATTCCCACTTGTGTTTGAACCCACTGTTCACCTCTGCAAAGCCCTTCAGAATGATGTGAAGACGCACGGAAAGACGAGCGGGCCTGAAAGAGTGCTCATCCGCAAATGTAGGAAAGGATGAGGGGGATGCTCAATCGAGCCTCTTTTATTAGCAGAAATCTAACCAGCCACTCAGAAATGCAAAAGTTCAGCTTGATGTCACATGAACATTAATCAACTTCAATAAGAAGTTCCCACAGCAGAGACCGGCATCAAACATGGCGGCAGGAGGGGGATGATTGCTTTTGAGCTAGATGAAAGGGGTTTAATCCCTGACACACAAGGTCCTGATCAGCATTGTACAACTCTAAATTAGATTTTTTTTAAACAAATACTGACCGATCACTCAGTTTTAAATGATTATATTCTCTGACATAACTATTCTCTGGTGTGAGGCGGCTTCTTTTAACAAGTACTTTTGACAGAGATCATCAAGTTGATAACCAGATAAATCTTCTCTGCAAGGGAAGCAATGAAATTAAATCCATCTCATGAAACTGTTGCTTCAAATAATGAGTCAGTTCATGGAGGCTATTAGTATCTTAGCAACTGCATTGGCACAATGCTAACCCGGGTCTGATTTGCTGATTTTATTTTTTGTCAGGTGGTCTCACCTGAACAAACAGCTGAGACAAACCAAAAACAACTCTGTGATAAATGAGATGAAGAACACAGACCGATCACAACCCCTCAGAGAACTGCAATCAGAGTTGATTTGTAAGCCCCGTGCTTATTAGTCAGTCTAACAAGGAAATTTCACAAGTTGTTTTCTTTGGAAAGCTTTGATCTTCAAATGAATATGTATAGAGTTCTGTTATTTATCAGAACTTTGAGGGGCTAAGAGGCATTTTATCAAGATAGCAGTGTGATTATCACCAATAATCAAATGCAAAAGCATTGCAGCCATGAGCCTGAATTTACATGATGTTATTGCTTTTACTTTACTGTTAAGTTTTCTGTAAATTGTTATTTAAAGTGCACCAGAAAAAAAGAAGCAAAAAAGCATTTTTATTTTTATCTGCACAGAAAGGGATTGTCTTTTTCTCCAATCAAGTCAGGAAAAGTAATAATCTGATATATTAAAAACTGAGTATTAAGTGAAATTTTCTCTTTTTTTACCCTCAATGAATTGGATTAAACCTTCAAATGTAATAAAACCAGACGTAGAAGTAACACAGCGTAACATTCTGACTCTAAAAATGTGTGTTTCTGGATCAGTTTGATGGTACATGGACATTTATTATCTATATCACTATTTCCACAAGTGAAAAACTGCACTGTAAAACTTTTACTGAGGGAATCTGCTAAAATTCAGTTGTGCTTCTCTGAAACATCACTTCTGACCTTTAGCATATTCCATATCCACCCATAACCTATTTTGCATCCTGTCTCTTTTCTGAGCACTTTCTGGCCAGTAAAAGTTGACTTTTAATGCCTTGTTTAGTTGACGGTTGTCTCTACATTGCCTCCTACTGTAATACTTTCCTGTGTACCTCAAATTTACCAGTGTGTTACTGCATAAATAAATCCAGCAATCATGTCACACTCCAGACTTGGAACACAAAGTTGTGAAGTTCTTTAAGTCTTGGGAGGCTGCAGGGAAAGATAGGTCTGGAAATGTGCATAATAAAATCAGAAGGTGAATCAGAAGCACAGTTTTCAGGTCAGAAATGAAAACAAAATATTGCCTTAATGAATTTAATTTAGTCGGTTTGTTTATTTGTTTGGTGGATTGCTACAAATTCCCACAAAAAGCTGAAAGATTGATCCACGAGACTTAAATTGTCTCAGTTTATATTAAATTTGCTGAAATGAGTAATGCAGGAAGTGTCTCAGTTTTCCTCATTTAGAGAAAATACAGAGAGAATATAATGTGATTATTCCTCCAGACCTTTTAGGCCACAGATATAACAGAGGCTTTTATGGAAATAAATAACATGGTTGAACTTATTTCTTCCCACTTATCTCAGCAAAAGCTCACTATGTTTATGTGTAACCTCATCATTAATCTTTTCTCGCTCCACTTGTCTGAATAACCCTCCATCTTCACATCAAGTGTAGGGCCAAACAACACACCTGGAGCATTTACTTCTGCTCCTCCTCTACAGTGATTAATGCAGAAAGCTCATCCCATCTCCCTCAACGAGAGCAAACTAAACATGTGCCAAAGCTTTGAGAAAGGCTGATAACGGCTTCATAATTGAAGTAATTACCTCTAGATATGTTGCTTCTTTTGGCTAAATGGCAGTGAAATGCCACCGTAGCTGGTCTGTCTTGCTGCCATTGTAAATAGGATTTAGTGAAAAGGGCAGTGGATGTGTTCAATAAATGTGCCGTCTCTTTTTTTCTTTAATCTCGGCTCTTTTGACTTGACGGTTTATGAAACATTTTTTGCTGAGTAAACAGTGGGACTCAAAGTTAGACGCTGCTAATTAGTTACCAGTCAATAAGGACTGTCTGGGGGTGCTGAGGAAGACGAGTGTTGGGGGGTCAGCCAGCATTTCTTTTTGGTGGGTTACCTTCCCTCTTTCATTGGTCTCAACATGAGGACTCATCTTCTTTCATTCCTCTTGTAATCTCCTATTTTTTGCCTTTGTTATTTGCCCCCTACCCACATCGTTTCCTCCCCTTTGATTCCATGCACATATTCTGTGACTCCACCAGTATTCATCTCTTTTCTCTTTTTCCTGCTGGTGACATTTGAAGACAATTAGGTGTTTATATGCATGCAATGCTGTCTCAGAGCAGGACATGGAGACATTCATTTCACCTATCAAATAATCGAATATTCGAAGCAAAAGCACAGAACAGGCCTGTCGTACAAAGCAAATATTGATCCTGTAACTCTGATCAACAGGACTCGTTTTAAAGACGTATATGTTAGCATTTGTGTAGAAGGAAAGGCTGGATAATGTGTACGGACCGGCCGGCTGCCTCTAAACTGTATGACTCATCCTTACTGCAACTCGTGAACCTCAATCCCCAGAGCCTGTTGTGAAAAATTCTATTAACTTGCATTAGTTTCCTTCCTCCGTCATTACACCACAGAGCAACATACATCCACTTGTCATTTCCTCTAGTTCTCCAAGATGTACGTGACATATAAACTGCCAAGAGTGCAAAGTCTGTGAATGTCCATGTCTGCCAATTTTAACATAATTCCTGGTGACTCATAAACTGAAGCAACACGTTCTCTTTGGGAAAAAAGAAATATGCACATAAATCTGTAAATCCTTCTTTCTGCTTTAGTTCATTATGGCTGATCATATGTGTAGTTTCGTGTCAAAAATATTGTTCTTATAAAGCATCCTCCTCTTCTTGCCTGGTAGCTTTAAAAAGCTAAATCTTTACATGGGGGTGTTTAACCCTTAAAAACTTGTATTCATCATGAATCCTCGCATTAATAAATCCCACTAATATACACACATGCATGCACACACATGGATGTGCAAATGTGATGTTTTGGAAGCAATGACACATCTCTCTCTCTCTCCATCTGGGTAAGATTATGAAGGACGTCGCTGCCAGCCTTGTATTTCTGTCGGCTGAAAGTGCCTCTCACTGCTTTGTGTGGTGGTGCATTCACACATCTTAAGCAAGCCCCCCCTCCCTGTTTGCCCGTTTTGAGAGTCCATTATTGGCTCCGTGTGGACCAGACCTTGTCTCTGGAGAGCCAGAGAAAAGGAGGGAGATGAGGAATATCGAAGTCACAAATGAGGGGGAAAAGCAGAGATGGTTGTTAAAATAATATACAGGAGAAAGAAAAGGGACAAACACAGCGATACAAAGACAGCCTCAACGTTCACTGGCAATATCTGGCCCAGTATGGGCTGTAGTGGTAGAAGAAGATGGATGGATTGTTGGATGGTTGTTAGCAGATGAGAGTTAATTTATTCCTAAACAAATCAATTATTACAAACAGGAAATGGGCTGTTCCTATTTGTACCTGAGAAGGAATTGCAAGCGTATCTCTTTTTATTTCTATTTATGAAAGCTCCACTCCAAGCTGTGGTTTTATTTAGGGTTGGATAATAATAGATTGTTGTGTAAATCCCACCTAAGATAAGATGCAAACAGACATTTAAATCAGTGGGGAAGGCCGGAGCCATCCCATTGACACCAGAGTATTTCAGTCAAAGAATTCAACACAGCTAGGGTCACAGCTACAAGACAGGCCTTCTCAGGAGAGGAGAAGTGGAGCAGAAGAAGGCCTCAGCATGCACTACCTACCGTGCTCAGCTCAGATATGGTTAAGAAAACTTTTGGCAAGATTTTAAGGTTTAAATGTGCTAAAGGATTCAAAAGTAGACTGCTGAGACATTTTCCAGCAAAACTGACCTCTTGCTGTAGCAGGGAGCTTTTGTTAACATCAAGTGTTTCTGTGTTGAGGCCAGAGTGAGGAAGGAATCAGTATTATCACAGCCTGCTGCGTTAAAAGCCACTGCTACTGCTACAGCTGGAAGGCCGCTTACAAGAGACAGCTTGTTGCTTTACCAACCAATCCTCCAAGTTAAATGTAAGTTGTGACGCATTTGTTTAGCTTAATTTCTAGATTTTATCAACATGCTGCTGAGATATTTACATGTACATTCAATGACATAAATGTCTTTTACTCACTGTTATGAAGCTGCTATTTCATGGGATGAAATGAATCAGATGAAGCTCAGCATCTTTAGTTTGGCTTAAAACATGTAGAGGTGTAACCATCCATTTTCTACTGCTTATTTCCTGAACAGGGTCGTAGGAGCCAATCCCAGCTGACACCAGGAGAGAGAACACCCTGGACGGGTCGCCAGTCCATCACAGGGCAAACACACATAGACGCACAACCATACACACTCACAAACACTCCTATGGGCAATTTAGAGTCTCCAATCAGCCTATCCCCAAGGTGCATGTCTAGGGCATGTCAGTGTTAAGAAGGGTAAAAACATGGCCATACATAAATGCTCTGAATGTCTTTCTGGGCAAAATCTGCCCTTCTGAAGCCAAATTGAAGTAAGAAATAAAAATAAGATGGAAGTTGAAAAAGCAAATCCAGCTAACAGACTGGAAAAAAGCACAGGAACTAAACAGAGTGAATATTTCCAGAGCCCAGCTGGTTTAGCAAAGCCTTGCTCTGAAAATCAGTCAGTTCGTCTGCAGTTACTTTAAACCTCTGATAAAATACCCTCCAGAAGACTTTTGTTGAGAACGCGAGGAAGAAAAACTACTTATCAAGTTAATTTGTGTAATTATTCAGCAGGGTCTTCTGACTGAAAGGACATCTGTTACAGAGAAGAGTGTGTGTGTGAGAGAAGAGAAAAGAGGAGAAGAGAGGAGAAGAGGAGGAGAGGAGAGGAGAGGAGAGGAGAGAAGAGAAGAGAAGAGAAGAGAAGAGAAGAGAAGAGAAGAGAAGAGAAGA
>JBAMIG010000012.1:6734577-6749335 GCA_037177335.1 Kiunga ballochi
ATAAAACAAAACCATTAGACACCAAGTATTAATGTATAAATGCAGACAATCTGAAAAAGCAGCAAGTAAAGGAACACAATTAAGACTAAAGTAATAAAATACTTTTAAAAGCAGCACTAAATACTGCATAGATGAGAGCCAATCAGATGACAACATCCATAAAGGGAAGTTGTTCCTGAGCTTATTGCTTAGTTTTTTTTTATTGAGATCTGGTTTAATCATTCACATTTTTTGCATTTTGATGCATTTAGTCTAACAGATATTAACCTTCACACATGTACCTGTGATAATCTTGGTCAGAGGTGTTTATGTGGCATCTGTGTGGTCATTATGAAGTAATAGAACAAGTTTGGGACGGTAACGTGTTCAGATTGATCCCAGATTTTATGTCTCTAAGCGTCTTTTTCTCTATTCCAGTGGACTTCCCTCCAGCTATTCGGATGGGTCTGTTAATCAAGTTAGCTGACATAGAGTGAGTGTGACGTTTTTCTCTATTGATGTTGGCAACATAAAGGCATGGATTTGTTAACTAACAGGTTTTCATTCCCATCTTGTGCATGTCAGATACCGGCTCGCTTCAGGGACCAACGAGAAGATCCAGCTGAGCTCCATGGTGGCAGCGTTCCAGGAGGTGAGAAACCTGGTGGTCAGCGAGGCTTCCTGAAGCAGCAGCAGCTTATTTAGACCGGAGCCGAGAAGTCACCATGTTTTTGTTTGTTTTGTTTTTTTACCACAGTTGCATCACAAGCTTACGTCCCATCGTGCTAATCTCTTATTGCTGCTTTAGCAGCATCTCTGCATCTTACTGACCGCTCCTTGGTTAAAATAATATGTTCAAACTGTGAGGAATTAAGCCACAGAGCTGTAATAAGGTTGCTTTTCTTTTCGGCCATTAGGTAAATATGCTGATAAACTACTTTATGTAGAACAATGGGTCATCAGCAGAATCACTGCACGTTTATTTAGGGTAGAAAACGTTTGTCTTTGGGCCTCCGATGCTCGATTTGTCCACGCTGACTCCACAGTGCTGTGGATGTGTGGAGCAAATGCCAGCAGCTAAGAGTGAGTCACATCTGAGATAGAAAGCAGTTATCTGTGGCTCCAATGACACGTTTGGAAACATAAAAATGCATCACATCAACTCGTGTTTGTGTAAAGATATGAATTCATAAACATGTAAATGTGTCTTAATCTGTTTAATAAAACATTTTCCTATAAGTCCACTTTCTTATCTTTGATCAGTTAAGTGCAGGAACAGCAGCAGCGCTTATATTAATGAGCATAGGAATTATAAATGCTTAGACATTTTCTATTTACACAATAAATTAGCAGTATAAAATGGTGATATTCAAGTCAGTGCTGTGAGCATTTATGCATCATATTAAAGCGATCTTATGAACACTGCATCTAAAATAGATCATAGTAATAGATGGTTTTCTATCATCAGTATCTATTAGAAAATAAAAAGGCCATTTAAATCACTAGTGTCTAGTTTTCTCTTGTTCCTTTTTAACTCTCTGAGTCTTCATCAGAGGAGCAGCACGTCTTGAGGCATTCAGGGACGTTTTTGTAGGTGAGGTACTCGAGGATCCTCTTGGGGAGAGGCAGCGCTTCAATCTGGTGCGTGGAGATGGAGTGGCGCAGGATAGATCGGCACAGGTGGCACAAACTGGGCACCGTCCTGGGTGCGATCCAGAACCTCACATGACCATCTCTGGTTCTGCAGAGAGATGGGTTTGAATGCTCCCATACAACAGACTGTTTACTTTTGGTAACCTGAGTGGTTTTCTTTAACGTGTGATATGTTAAAGCAAATGTATTGGGTTATTAATGAGTGTGTGTGTTAAGTAAAAGACATGTACTGAACTTTCCACCAATATTCTCACAAAAAACGACTAATAGATGCACAAATCACCCTTTGCATTGCGAATAAACGCTGATGATTAGACGCGTTTCCATGTACAAAAGCTAGAACCTATTCAGAACGTGCATGAATGTAGGAATAATACTAATTAAACCTAAACTTGTCTCATTCAGTTCAAAACAATCCCTTTAAAAGCACTTTAATGCTTCATGGTTTATCTTAAAACCAATATTAATTATTGATACCATAACAAAATCATGCCACAGCATGGAGGGACAGTAAGGTTTACCCTAAGTTCCTTTTATATTTACAGCACTGCAAGGCTCAGTAGTTTAAAAGCCTCAAATTAAAATAAAACGAGAAGTAAATAGGAAATATGGCAGTTTACTGTAATTTCATGACTCAAATTAAGAAGCACAGCTGAGAAAAACCTGCACAGGAAACTATCCATCTATCCTCACAATGATATCGGACCAAAACTGGCATATTTTAACCTAAAATAAAAAATTAAGCCCAAATTAAACTCAATAAATAACACTTTGTTTAGCATCTGTTAAATGACTGTAGAGTTAAATATTAACACATTTAGGCCATCGGACCTGTGTGTACCCCGCCTCTCACCTGGGATAGACACCAGCCAACCCCCCCACCCCGACCCTGAATAAATCAATATTTAAGCCAAATAAATACCGTTTATATTTGCTGCATATTTTTGTACACAAAGTATGCTTAGCAGTATAAATGCTTTGTGACTTAAGCTTAACCTCATCTGTAGCTGTGAGTGTACCCATGTCATCCAATAAACAGACCCCAATAAACAATAATAAACAAACCCAGTGGCGACGACTCCCCCTTGTGGATGATAGTTGCAGCACAGCCCATTAGACTCCCTGTCTCTTTTCGTCTGCATCGTCATCCGTTTATCTCCCGGCTTCCAGATGCGAAGAGCTCTGCAAACGCAACACGTTTGTCCAAAACTACTTTTCCCCCAAATGTTTATTCCATAAAACACATTTATGAAGTCACTCACCTGTCATCGGTCACGATTGCTAAATGCAAACCGTTTGGAGAGAACTGGATTGCTGAGATTTGGTTTTGCCCATAATCATCAAAGTAGTCTCTAAATAATATAAAAGGGGTGCAAAAAAACCAGTGTCAAACCAGGGAAGATCATCAGAAACAGTTCCTGCCAAAAATAAACAACAAAAAAAAACACCAGAAAGTAGTAAACGTACGCCAAAGTGGCCAGTTTCTCTGCTGTGTACGGGTCCCAGAGGTCGATCCACCAGCTGGAGCCACTGAAGGCTGCGGTGGCGAGTATCGCCCCGTCTGGAGAGAAGTCACAGGAGGACAGGAGGCACAGGGTCTTATGGGTCCCCCCCGTCAGGTTCCTGATAAATGTATATGAGCGGAGACTCCACAGACACACCATCTAATCAAAATAGAGTTTCATATATTGCTCTAAGGGCTGTTTTGGAAATTGTCTCCACATTTTAGGCACATCTTTCTTCTCAGCAGGAGTCACTTTAGAAGTTACAGTGAAGAAAATGGAGTAATAAGATTCTCAGTAATGTTGTGGCTCTGTCAGCGGGGCAGGATAAAACATGCAGCAAACTCAAAACAAACTTTTGGTTTCATAGTCTGGAATGGCATCGTTTTAAGCTGCAACTGAGCATGTTTTATATTGGCAGCTTCACAGTAGTGTGAGGAGCCTCTGCTGCTCCACATAAAGATGCTCAGCTGTTCAGTTCTGTCACAACCAAACGGAAATAGCAACAAATATCTGCACTGAAGCAAAGAATATCTCTGAAGCCACAGAAAAGGATGATTTAATGAATGTTGGGATGAAATAATTGGGTTTTACTGGTGGGAATTTCAAAGCAGACGAGGAAACGGAGCTTTCAGACAGCTTTGAAGCAAAGAAACAGGAAGAAAATACATATAAACAGCATCTTTGCTAAATAAAGTTATGCTAAATTTGGTTTCTTTACCGCTGTATCTGTCACTGACCTGAGAAGGAAAACAACTATTTGCATTTAACCCACTTACTCTGTCAAACCGGCCAACAGAGGCAATCATGCTGCAGTCCGATGATACGCTGCAGCAGTTGATCCAGTCTTTATGGCCGGAAAGGACCTGCACCTTTTTACCTAAAAACACAGAATAATCAGCTCCTGAAGGTTTGCCTTCTGTTCACAGTAATAAAGGAAAGGAGAAACAGAAAAAACAATCCGTTTACAGATGCTTGGGTGTCAGGAAAGTTCATTAGACATCTGCTGCAAATACGAGACAGGAAATAATGACTAGAGCACATGTAATTAGTGTCAGATCCAGAACATGCTAAACGCTCATGGCTCGTTTTGCCTCCAAGACGTTCGGTATTTTCACTGAATTATATATAAAGAAATGAGATCTGGGTCAATTATTTTACCCAGTACTGCATAATGGGATAATGGAAAGTCTGCACAATCAGCAATCAACTTACATTGTAAGTGCTGTTTGCAGAATCTTATCTAGAACGCTGCTTTGGCATCTCAAGACGGATGGAAAATATCACAAAAAGGGTTTATTTATGCCAACTGTATCAGCACCTTTGTGCGCTAGGTCCCAAATCCTCAAAGTCTTGTCCCGAGAGGATGATATGAGCATCAGCGTCCCGTTCTGGGGGAAAACCAGATTCCTCACAACACCTTCGTGGCCGTGGAGATCAAACACAGCGTTCCCTGCAGACACAGCGTTTGCAGTTAGAAAATAAACGAGCGGGCATTATTTCATAGCAGCACATGAGACGTCTGCAAGTAGCAGCCTCACCGGTTAACACATTCCAGATCTTTATGACCCCGTTCTCCAAGCCTGTGGCCAGAAGTAGACTGTTTTTCCCTTTTGGTGCTTTTTTAGCCGGACGTGTCAAAGCTGTTGATTTGGGAGGTCTGGGCCCGAAGGCGAGGCCCCACACCGGGTGACCACAACTGAAGCTCTTGTCTGCTCGATCAGTCTCTCCATCCCGAGCCTCTCTGTGGGCGACAGCAGCTTCAAATATGCAGATAGCGAATGTAGGCGTTGTGCGGCACTGGCTTTCTGCTGCTTTTTTCTTATTTAAACATACAAGATGCAGACATTTAGTCCCGATAAGCAGCTCCATACTGGACTCTCACACAGCAAAGCAAACCCAAAGCAGCAACGTCCCGATTGATCCACAAACATGGTAAAATATGGGTAACATGTGGCTCTTCTGCTATGAAAATATTTGTAACAAAAAAAAATCAGCTGATTAAAAATTAAATCCTGAAATAATTTCTAATAAATTGTAACTGACGTAACAATTACTGGTGATATTGATTTGAGGTCATATTTTCCAGTTCTACCAGAAGTTACTGTTATCTGTCACTGCTGGACATTCGATGAGCTTTTCAATATAATTTATGTGAAAAAACAAACATTCTTTGATTAATTTTGTTTTAAAGAAACATTATTTCCATATGTGAAAAAGTAAATAGGCTAAATAAATATTTGGAAATATTTTTATCAAATCTATTTTTTTCTTTCTGCCTTTTTATGTTTAAAACAAAATTAATCTCATTTTGTATTTTTTGTAGTTTGTTTTGTAGAGTCCAGATTCAGAAAGCCTTTCTGCATCCTGGTCCAGTAGCAGCTGCTTTCCCAGGACCTGGATCTTCTAAAAACATCATCTGGTTAAACCTGAGATGCAGATTATTTTACTGAACTGCGGAGGCGCAAAGTGTGCGCTGGAGGCTGAATCACTAATGATTTGCCTGGACATGTCTTCACATGGAGAGGTCCATTTCTGTCCAACATCATCAATTATATATTATATAAATAAAGTTTAAATTGATAAGCGTGTGGGTGTTTATGTGCATCTATGCAAGAGGAGAGTTTTAAGCCTTGATTTAAAAGCTTAAACGCCCCAGGGCAACTGAATGCATCACACCGGGATTAAATGCATAAATGAGACACCTACTCGGAGTCGAGCGGCCAGGCGACAACCCAGACGATCCCATGTCCCATGGACCAGGCGAACCAGGCTCCGTCCGGGGAGAAGTCCACGCTCCAGGTCTCGCATCCTGCCAGGTCCAGCAGGGACGGAGGGCGCCTGGTCTTCAGCTCCAGGAGGAGCGCGGGGTCTTCAGCTGGAGAGAGGAGAAGAAAAAAAAAAGCAGAAATCAATGTTTGACCAGTTCAGCCTCTGCTGGCCCGGATCACAGCTCGGTCCTCTCCTTCCCGGTAGATTTCCTCCTGTAACATCACCACGGAGCGTTGGGTGACAACAGGAGGACGAGACTCGGATCTATTTTCTGTCTCACTTACACATCGGCTGCAGCTCCGTGTTGCTGTCCGTGGAGCACATCTTGTCGTTTTCACATTCTCCGTCTTCAGGAAAGACGTCCAGAATTTGTCCTCTTGCTGTGACAGCAGTTGTCCATAAACACGAAGAGGCGCGAGGACAGTGTTTGTGTCCACGCGGAGGTGCGGGTCCTCCGCTCCTGATGTCAGGCTGTGTAAAAAATGTAGGAGCGGAGATACGAAGCGTTCAGATGATTTCCTGATGTCTGAGTCACTTCGTACCATTGGCTGCATGACCATTGGTCAACGTCCTCACGTTGACTTTCTGTTACGTAACTATTGTGACATAAACCACGCCCCCTGTGAGAAATAAAACCTCCTCAGGTTCACTCCCCTCATTGTTTAATCCAGAGGTAAAACACTCCCCTGAAGAATGGATTCAGAAGCAAACTATGTCTGGAATGAAAAGAGAGACCGACATGATTTTATTACGTAATCCTGGGCATAAAATACAACTTTCTCAAATAAATGACATACAGTAAATAACCATATGTGCTTTTTTTAAATCGTGTTTTTAACTGAGATGAAATAAAATATGTAAAATATTTGATCAGATAATAACTTGATTCTTTAACCTAAAATTGAACACCTTAAAAAGGTTTGACAGGTGTGTTCTGCGGGTTTTTTGGGTGTTTCATGCAGCACACTTCAGGTAAATGAATCAACAAGCTTTGGCAAAATTTAAGATATTTTATTGTCTCATGCGTGTTGGAGCTCTGATCAGAGGATCAGGATAAAATGCTCCCAGCAGAATGACACCTTGCATCACTTACTGCCAACAAGGTATAGTTTAAACACCACGGCGTATCAACGTCCATCCCTTTATGACCACAGTGTCCCATCACAATGGCTACTTCCCGCAGGATGATGCAGGAGGATGCAGGATGCTGCACTGTGTCACAAAGCGCAAATCTCCAACTGGTTTCATGAACATGACAATGAGTCCCACTGTACTCCAACGATCTCCACAGTAACCTGATCTCATTCTGATAGAGCAGCTTTGGGACGTGGTGAAACGGGAGATTCTCATCACGGATGTGCAGCAACCGTGATGCCGTCATGTCAATATGCACCAAATGTCCGAGGAACGTTTCCAACACAGTGCTGAATCTATGCAATGATGCATTAAGGTAGTTTTAGAGGCAAACTAGAAACTAAAGTGATCTACAGATGTGAACTTTAGTTTTAATTAAGATGTTTAATCTTTCAACCAAATTGATTTTGATTTAAATTTGAATTTAAATAACTTTAATATAAAATCTCTTGTATGTTGCAGAAACAGACAGAATAAATGCAGTTGCATGTTGTTGATGCTGGATGGAGACTAAAAAAAAGGCTAAAGGCTTTTTTGTGCAAACATTTACTGCATTAATCTCACACATTAAACATCAATACAAACAAATTAACCATAAAAATAATCTTACATTTTAAAAAAAAGAGATTTTAAATCTTCCACCAAGTCAAAACAATAAAAACAGTCTCAAACTAAAATGTTACGAGATTATTTGGCTCCGTTTGTTCTGTGTCTTCTTGTTGCTGCAGGCTTGCATCAGTAATTTCTGTATCCTCATGATCACCTAAAAAGAAAAAACAAAACGAGAACATTATTCTACATTATACTTCCACAAATAAATGTGCACAGGGATGTCGTACTGGATGGTATCCGGTGTATCTGGACCAGCGTGGTGTGGCGGCTGTTGGTCAAAGGAGGCAGCCGTGGGACGGCGTCCTGGAAGATCTGTTCCTCATCTGAGTCCACCAGGCTCAGCACGTCTCCCATTTCCTCCTCCATTTGCCTGAAGAGCCACACAGTTACAAAGATGCTTGTTCATGAGAATAAATCCTCTTTTACACAAATATTATCAACAATTGGCATTTTTACCCCCATTTAAAGAATGTTTAAACAGCTTATAAGAACCCAAAAACATCTATTTTATGTAGTGTGTGTGCTGTAGGAGGCTTATGCACGATACACGGCGTCACTGCTCAGATGAATAGCAGTTGTCAGTAGCAACTGACACAGAAATGCTGGAATTCACCAAAAAAACAGGCCTCCAAGCTCTGCAAAAAGACAAAATGTTTGTATAAACAGCAGCTAAATGATCTGCATGAGCTCTGCTGAGAAAAAAAAAGCATTTTATTTGGTTTAATTGGTCTTATAGTGGTGTCAAAGTGACACTTCACTTGTTTTAGGTATTCATTTAAAAAACATTAAAGTTGTCTGTTCAGTTTTTTAAGTTCATAGTTGGTCAAACTGCCTGCAGTGAGCAGGAAGCATAAAAACCATGCAATCCCACTGATATGAAAGCAAAGTCACAAAAACTAAAATATTAAATATAGGATATAAACACATACTTTTATATTCCCTGCAGGATAAAAGGGTTTTAATCTATTTGTACAAAGAAAACATCTCTAAAAGGAAGGATCGTTTACAAGTTTTCTTAGAAAAGGGTGGCAACATCTCCCACACACACCCTGACTGAAATGCCTGAGACGAGGAGATAACACAGCTACTCCCACAGCGACACTTCACTGAGGTCTTTCAGTCTCCTCCTAACAACCAGATTTAAGGAGGTGCAACTGATGTAAATATTAGGTGTAAAGATAAACACGGTCCTCAGATGTCCTAGAAAAACATCAGGAGGACGTGAGTTTTTTTTCTTTACTCTCTTAGATCTAATAAGTGAAAACATACAGAAATACCAGTTTGTTTGAAAGAACTGATAGAAATGAGCTTTTTGTTTGTGTGGTTACAAAATAAAGTTATTTATCTTATTTCTCCCCTCAAATGGAAATGACCATTCATGCTGTGCTGCCTGTCATAGTTTGGCTCCTCCTCTGATAACATTTCATGGTCAGTCAGCTTTTGTTTACAGATGCACGTCTTCCTGATTCCCATTTACACACAACCACATACCATCACACTACCACCACCGTGCTTCACCGTGGAAAGCCTGGTCAGTTTATTACTCATTTTCTTCATCTTCTTCCTCTGAATTAAATATTCATCCAAAATACTCAAACCTGCTTCCAATTTTCATCGGGTTCCCAGCAGGTTTAAACATAACTATCTAAATTAATTTAGCTGTTTTTCCTAACCATGTGCATGCACTCAGTTCCTGCCTCTAGACTAAACATCCCATAATATTTAACGTAGTGTCACGATAAATTACTGCTGAATTTCTGTCCCAATCTTCACTCCACTCTATAAGTGGCAAATCCGGGGGCCATAAAGTCAAAGTCCTGCCATGTTTTTGGATCTACCTGTGCATTTAGTACAGGTGTTTCACTAACAGGCTTGTTTACCTGCCAGATGAACTGTGCCCATATAAATTCAGCTGGCTTGGTGACTGGTTGGAACAGTTCCTGGATGATTTACTTCCTGAACCAGAAACACCCACCACTAGATATTGCTGTGTCCTTCTCTTTACTATTTGGAACCATTATGCAAGCACACAGTGTTCAGGTCCAAAAGGTCACTTTTAACTGAATAATGTAGCTGAACAAACAGAAATAACAACCTTTCTGAAAGGTTTTTCATTTAAGATCAACACCATAAGTATTCGTCCCTATAAGAAGTTATTTAAGGTATTTTGAAAAAAGATCTAATAATATGGATGTGGAATAGTAGTTGAAATAAGCAATAAATGTGAAATACTCACCCAAAGCCTCCTCCTGAAATAAAAAAAATAAGTAAAATCAGTATTAGTTGATTTATAAAATAATAACTGTGACATGTGTGTGTGAATCAGGGTAATAAGCTACAGAGATAAGAAGGATTTACCCAGGCAAATTCTGTGCCGATTGGAATAAAGTGTTTTTGCCACAATTGCCACTGAGCCTATAATCAGCGCAGCTATGAAGACGCCGATGATCCCTCCAGTGTAAGCAGAGGACATTGCTGAGAGCATGCAGATAGGAGAAGATAAGGAAACAGGTGGAGCAAGTTTATCAGCATTCAGCATGAAGTCGCTGCAAATACCTTTTACATCACGTTTCTGTTCAAGTGTTCAAGCTTTTGCATTATTTTTTAATAAGCACGCTCGTTATGTACGAACCAGACTCACATGTCACAGTGAGGTAGACTTCCAGGTTCTTCATAGCAAATGTGTTCTTGCTGCAGCAGAAGTAGACACCTTCGTCCTCCTTGCTGATGTTGAGGATGGTTAGTTTAAACTTGAGGCCGTCGTCGAAAAGGAGGTATTTGGTGCCGGTAACGATGCTTTCCTGCTTCGTCCCTCTCTTCCACGTGGTGTTAGCAGGAGGGACGGATGTGCTCTCGCTGCAGGTCAGGGTTATGCTTTTTGCCTCCAGAGCCGTGGCCAGCGGCTCGCCCACAGGGTACGGAGACTCTTCAAGAAACAAGGAGAAACAATCAATCTAACGAGTAACATTTCATTTATGAAGCATTTTTAAAACATAGCACAATTTAACAACAGCCAATCCAACCCCTTCTTCACTCTACCACAAAACACACACACACACTTACACAGATTATGTGCACATAACTAGAAAGAAAAAATAAAGGCCAGAGGTTGTGGCTGCATACAGAGGATCCGGGTCAGACACCACGGTTTCTGGAGGCGCCACATCTTAACGGTTAAGCAGCCCAAGACCCAGAACCAGAACGGGTCTTTAGGCTTTACACTTCTGTTGCAACAAGGTTGCACAGGGAAAAAATAGCTGTTGAACATGTGGACTTAATAGATGATTTGGTACTTTTTTTTTTTATAATATAGATCTATAAAAGTCCATTAGTGTGTCCTCGTATCATATTGGCCAACCAACAATGTTACATGATATGGGTCAGCTAACTGGTTGTAGGTTTTATTTACTGTAAAAAACATAAATATGACACTAAGCTTCTCAGCTAACTCTTATCTCTTGACAAAACACCTGAAAGAATGTCAAAACACACCTCAGAAACGAACATGGAGGAAAAAAAACCCATGTCTCCCTGGCTTTTACTTTATTGCTGCACTGCAGTGGGATGGAGTGGGAGTGTGAACATCACTTACAGGATAATACACAGAGAAGGAACATTCACAAACAGTGAGGAGGTGAAAAAGCCCACACATACACAGCAACAGGGTTGGAGTAAAAAGAAAACTTCACCATTGCAAACAGGATGGAAGAGGAGAGGAAAGCATCACGTGAACAGCTGGTGTCTACAGCAACCTGCTGAAATCCAGCTGTAGTGGGAATAAGTAATGGTCCTGTGAAGCGTTACTTCATTCCTCAGTTTTTAAGCACAGACACAATAAAGTGAAGCTTAACCTTTCCTGAAACTGAAGCTTGGCACAAACACAAAGAAAATGTGTGATATAATTAGACAAGAATATCAGAGTTATGCTTTTATCCTCATGTTCAGGATTTCAGACCCATCGCTAAAGGAGGCATCTTAACCTGTGGAAACCTCTGGCTGGGCTCAAACTTCCAGCTGCAGTTATATTCTACCAGCACTAATCTAAACTCTGAAAGAAATAATTACAGCAACCGAGCTTGTGTGTTCCCAGCAAATAACATTATGCAGCATTTACTGAACATCCGGACAGAATCAGTTTCCTCAGCTGTGCGACTCAGTTTAGCTGCACAAGAGAAAGAGATTGGATACTTTGCAGGAATCGAACAGGGAGGAGATACATTTGTTTGCAGCATAGCCTTTTGCCCACAAAGTATATTTTCCCACATACCTTAAGATGACGGTCTGATGCTTTTGGAGTTAGTTTGTTTAGCCAAAGCGTTACAGCAGAAACCCAGTAAAGGATCGAGCCAATGAAGGAAACCACAGATAAATACTGAGTTTCCTCAAATATTTCAGTTTGTCTTCTGCCCATGTCATTTAGCACGACATAAACTGTCATTGTGAAGATATTATAAAAGTTTACAGCTCCTAAATGCTCTGATTTGCTGCAAACCACAGAGAAAACATGCAACTCATGCCCAAGCCCTTCCCACCATGCACCCATTTGTCTTTTTCCAGCTCATTTTTGCCTCTTTTTACTCCATAATACACCAGTAAATGAATTTAAGGAAGGTAGAGTTCAGTGTGAAGATATTTTATAATGTGACCCGAGGGGAGCTGCTTCTCAAAATAACCAACAAGACCAAAGCAACCCCTTTAATTGCACATTATATTACTGGATCATGTGCAAACCTCAAATGACATTCAACTAAAACATGCAACATGCATGCAAGTTCATGCTCAGAACTCCTCGTGTGCAGAGGCAACGCTCCAATTAAGCTAAAATAAGTCATACAACTGGAAGAAGCTAAAAAAAAATCTACACAAACACGCAGATTATGCTTCCTGCTGCTCTGATGAGTCGACAGATTGTACTATTCTACAACAGACACAGGCAAACCAACCATTTCCTCTAGCTGTGAAGAACATTTGATTCATTGCAGATGCAGAAGCTGCTACAAGCACAATTACACCTCATTTCAATCAGACATGTAGGATAACTTTGAAGGTTTCTGCAACTATATTCAATCACATGATATTAGCTTTAAAATCTGAGTCATGCTTACACCTCATTACAGCTCATCTCTGCTCACTGAAGACAAACAGAAGCTTTTTTATTTTCATTCAGAAGGAGTCTGAAGAAAAAGCTTTAAAAGATGAAAATAAGCTTTAGTGCATGCGACAGGCCCATGGAGGACAAATCCGCTCACTTCTTTTATCTAAATCTGAAGGTATGGTTGGAGAAAACCTGCATCAGGACTCGTTACTCTGCAACATGAAGGAATACAAGAATTTAAACAGATGATTTGAAGGCCACTAAGTTATGCTGCACTCCTACTTTCTGTGCATGTTACAGGTATAGTTTTTGCCCGTGTTTAAGAGTTTGTCCTATTATCTTTTATTGCTTGCTTTTATAGAGCAGAGTGAAGGTTTTGTTCTATCAGGATTCCTTTACGACTGCCCACATTGGACCGGGCTCTCCATCTGTGTCTGCAGGCGGTGAACGTCTTTGCCTCCTACATTGCAGGACTATGTGCACGATGCAATTATTGCACATTGCAATGCTTAAATGATACATTGTGCAGCTCTAATCTCAGGTTTTAATGCTGCATTAAACTTCAGTTCTGAGCAGCAGAGACATGTGCGGCTTTAAAAACAGACTGGAAAATAAGAGACTACCAGAACAGGATGGACAAAGATGTGAAATTATTGCAGTATGGTTTAGAAACCATAAGAAAGTTTCCTGTTAAAGAAATCCTGCTGTGATTTTCTTTCTTGTAATTCAATTTTTCAGAGACTAAATACATCAGCTGTGATGCAATTTTTCTCCAGAGGTCATTAAGACAATAAGAGCAGAGGAACAATGTCGCCCCATGCAGCAGCGCAGGGACTCAGCGTCCTCTAAGCTGGAAACACATGAAAGATTCAGCAGTTGTGCGTCTCAGGACTGAGGGCAGCTCATTTCACCACCGTCTGCTTACTGAGGGTATACAAGCACGACTTCTCCTCTTCCGGACCGAGCAGTATGTGCTGTGCAGCGCAGCTCAGGACCTGCCCGTCGAACAGCAGGGAGCGATTCTTCCTCACCACCAGGTTGTCCGTCTCCTGGAACGGCCCTTCTGTCCCCCAGCGAAGCTTGGGTGTGGGATACGCTCCGAACCAGGAGCAGACGAACTGGGCATAGGAGGGGTCCTGTGTTGGCTCCCAGCGACATTCTGGATGTGTGCCTGGAACATCTATTCAAGACAAAAGACATCAGTGTGAACAGATAAAGTATTTGTAAATATCTTTTCTGACTTGTCTGGGTCCTTTCTGAGTCTAACTTATGGTAAGATCACCACCCATTTCCCTCCATGAGGAGAAGTCACTCGCTACTACAAGAAAAAGATTCAAAACAGGAGTGTTCAGGATTCAGGAAGTACATATAAGGCATGACTGCGACCTCTTGAACCCTGCAGATTGTGTCATTTCATAACATGGTAACAGAGATAAGATTAATGCAGCGTTACAGTCAAACTTAAGAGGACAGTTTCCTGTTTGTTTCCTGTGCCAGTCGCCTCTGTTTTACAGGGATCTGATGGGATAGTGGTGGACCCCTAATGTTAATAAACCAAAAGAAAAAGGTGCATTTTAAAATCAACAAATCCCCATTTTTAACATCCCTGATCAGATAAAGTGCAGCAGGTTGTTGTCCTTGTTTATTTATTCTAAAATCACTGCGAGTGGACGGCAAAGCCGTGCAAAATGCTTAATACTCAGAAAATGTTTCACTGCTAAAAGTAGAAATAAAAAATAAATGGTTTAGTTTTAGGAAGCTTTACTGACCCTAAAACTAAAGTAGGAAACTATAAAAGCTTATTTTGGGGGATTTGTTTATGCCTTAGGACTGTTAAAAGAGCAACAGGGTGGAAAACAATGAGGACAGCAGTTTCCATACAGGTAGAATTTAGATGATTGTGCAAAACTGGTTGCTATCTTCTCATATAAATAATTTCTCTCACTGAGAATTTACAGCTATGTAAAGCAGGTGTGTTACTTATTAGGATCTGCGGCTTTTTACGTGTGAT
>JBAMIG010000012.1:6754527-6772426 GCA_037177335.1 Kiunga ballochi
ACACACACACACACACACACACACACACACACACACACACACACACACACACACACACACACACACACACTTACTTGTAACCTGAAGCTGCACGCGCGCGTGGAATCTGCTGTTGTCCGGCAGAGTGGAGTTGCACAGGTAGCTCCCCTCATCACCGATAAACACATCGATGATGTTTAGACTCCCATCATGCAGCAGGGCGAGGCGCCGCGCGCCAGGGGGAGCAGGGCTCGCGCCGCCGCCTCTCAGGACTTCTCGCCCATCTTTCGTCCACGTTGTCTCAATCGGTGTCTCGTTACCGACGGTGTAACACGGAAGTATAGCGATGTCGCTCACACCGGCTCTCACCAGCGTTTCGGAGGAGTCGTTACCCGAAACTGCTGCTTTAACAAGAGAAGGACAGTGAAGTAATCACAGAAGTACTTTCAGGCTCACCTGTGAGAGTAACACTCACCTGTCGCAGCTAAAAACACCTGTAGAAGAGCCACAATCGCGACTATATTCATTTTAACTTTCCTACATCGCCCTCGGAAATAAGAACAAAAGGTTTCTGGTCTAAACCTGTCAGACTAGTCCACATGTGAGAGCCTGACTGGGAAACACGAGGCTGCGCTGGGCACCAGTGCGCCCATTCTAAACCACATTAAACTGACCACAGCACCTGGACAGGTGACTAATCCGACATGATGCGCTACCTTTCTGTCCCTACAGCAGGTTTAACACCGGACGTGCTTTGTTTACAAAGAATGTGGGTCCGGAAACATTAGTGTGCATAAACCACACCCTGAACTCACCTTGTTAAAGGCACAGTGACACAATAAATAATAATAATAGCCTAATAATAATAATAATCATTTTTAAAAATGTGTGAGCTTCTGTGTGCAAATACAAGATTAATTAAATAATAGGCCAGATCACTGTTGGGTGAAATGTTAAGTTTACATTAGTGTTTTAAAAAAAGTTACTTTTACTTGTTTAATCCAGTAGTAACTTCTGAACATTGATCGCATTGTGGAACATAGAACATCACTAATTTATAATGAATCTGTATATTTATAGATGCCCTCACTCACTTAATTTGCTCCATCTGTTTAACTGCTAGTAAATAAGCCTAATGTTCATCCACAGATCACATCTTGAATGGTGCTGGATCAGTATTAATATTTCAAAAACAGCTGATCTATTTGGATTTTCCACACAGTCATCTCTAGAATTTACCAGAAATGGTAAAAAACAATCAAACAAACAAAAAAAATTCAGTTCGTGTCCCTTAGACAAAAAGTCTTGATAAAAAAAAAAAAAAACTAAGCAAACAAACAAAAAACACTGCTAAGAACTACAAATTGGGGAAGCATTTTACACATAGATTAAAACAGGACAAATAACTATGAATGAAACATGTATAAAGGTTAAAAGGGAGTAATAAAAATATCTTGGTAATGTGTAATGCAACAGCTATATCAAACTAAAAGAGTGGTTATAATAAATTACTACCGCAACGGTGAAATATCATTTCTAAAATTATAAAGCAAAGGAAATTCCCTCACTGTCCGTCCCAGATTCTAAAATAAGGTGTCTGGACATGGCAAGTGTGTTAATAGAGCATTGATAGCATATAAAAAGGAACACGTGTGATGAAGGAGGGACGACCTGATTGACAGGAATCCAAGCAAATGAGATTTCACCCTGTGGTGCTACAACTCCGCCCTCTAGTGGTCACCTGTAAGTATTGCTGTTTGTGACATTCAGGTTTAAGATATCCCTGGGAAAAACGGGATACCACACTGAAAGAATTATCTAAACTATAGTAGCTAATCACTGGTTTGTTGCTCTACCCTTTATTGGACTTTGCATCGTAAAAACACACACAATTTTTACATGTTTTTAATATAATTGCTCGTAAAAAAGAAAGAAAGAAAAAGACAGTTAATTAATATATTCCAGGTTTAATGTCGCTGTCTCTTGAAAGAAGTTTTAAAATGATCAATTGCAAGCACTATATTTACCTTCACAGCTGGAAAACATTCATGTATCTTTAACCAGTGTGGTGTAAAAGCTTGTATTTGGGTCCCACTCGCAAGATTCCCTGATGGAACTTGAACGCAGCATTTACAGTCGCTCCATGGTCTGAGAGTAGCGGTCCACTTTCTGTACAGCAAGTAAAAATGTCCGTTGATTTGAGCCAGTGGTCTGGGCCTCTTGCCCTGCATGAAGTTGAAGAAAAGCCTGCCAAACCATTGACTATTAAATATGACTCTGTGGAAATAGACGATCTGGGCAAAGTGCTCACTCCAACACAGGTTAGTCAGCTAACTCATGTTAGCTAGCTAAGCTAACAATAGCGTCGTTTGCTGAGCTTATGAATGTAACTCTATGATGTAGCTTCATTGCAAACGCAACACACATGCTTATTGTTTTTCTTCTCCAAATTGACAATATCAGTTCAGCAAATAAACGGGATATATATGTATATATATATTTATATTTGCATGTAAATGTTTACCATCAATAAATATGATTACATAATTGCCTCCTCAAAACCTCTAATTGTAATAGAAGTGGAACAGCGCCCTCTGGTGGGCGTCTGCATCAACTCACTTTGTCAATTATTTATTCTATGTACCTGCAGGTGCAAAAAAGACCCACCTGCGTGGAGTGGGATGGATGTGACTCAAGTAAACTGTACACTTTGGCCCTGACTGACCCTGATGCTCCTAGCAGGAAAGATCCCAAATTCAGGTTAGGAATTTTTCTCCTCCACGTCCCTCATAATGGATTAAAAGCGTGATAAGACTGGAGGGGATGGTTTTTAAATTAACTCTCATATCACATGGTAAATCTGTTGTCTTCAAAAGCATCTCAATTTTCTGAACTATTGGAGTTGATTTTGCATACTGTACCTTTTTCCCACTATTTGACTGCAGGGAGTGGCACCACTTTTTGGTGGTCAACATGAAGGGGAATGACTTGTCCTCAGGCTGTGTCATGTCTGACTATGTGGGATCTGGTCCTCCTAAGGGAACAGGTAATAATGAAGCCTCGTCAACACAATGAGATGGTTTTTTTTAAATAGTTGGAGCAGGGAGACATTTAAAAACAACCCAGGAGTGACCTTGGATGTTATATATAATGTATTTATAAACAGTCTATGATGTAGTTAGACTTTAGAAGACAGACTGATATTTAACTCATTTTTATTTAGAAAGGAAAAAGCACTTTTCTTCATCAGTGAAGAGCAACAATTAAAACGTGTTGCTTCCTCTTCTAGGTCTCCACAGGTATGTGTGGCTGGTATATGAGCAGCCAGGCAGCCTGTCCTGCTCTGAAGCCGTCCTCACAAACTGCTCCGGGGATTGCCGCGGCAAGTTCAAGATCCAGAGCTTCAGGCAGAAGTATGAGCTAGGAGCGCCTGTGGCAGGAACCTGCTACCAGGCTGAATGGGATGATTATGTTCCTAAACTGTATGAGCAGCTGGCTGGAAAATAAAGCTCAAGTCCACAGGGGTAAACACTTGGTATTCCCACCACAGGAACGTCATCCCATCTTTGCAAGATGCAGAAAAACCCTTAAAGAGGAACAAAGCACTTTAGTGCCACTGGAGCGTAGCTCCTTTCCCACTGTCGCTACAAAAATAACAGCTTCTATTAAGTCACGTGTATGTACATTTGCAATAAATCAGTGAAAACAGTTTTGTCTTTTTCTAAGATTCACTTTGCAAGAAATACGACTTAATGATCTTAATAAAAAGCATGAAATTGCAGCTATAAAACATAAACTTACCTGTTAGCAAGCCTTGTTCTGCACTGCAAAGCATCTAATAAAGTATTTATTATTAATTAGTTTCTAATAGCATAGACCTCGTAATATAACCTAAATTTGCATTAACATTATTTCTGAAAAATAAATGTTTTTAAAGAATTTTTCAGAGAATAAAAGCATTTATTAGTAGCCACATGTAATGTCATGAAGATATTTCAGAGTGATAAAGACTTACGTGGCACGCTCGTGGTACGAGGAATTCAAATTAGACATCTTTATTTCGTCTGATGAGCACTTTATTTACAAATATAATTAAAAGCTCTGACAGATTCATGCTTTCTTGAAACCTGGAAAAGAAAATAAAGTGCATGCAATAATAAAGCATTATACTGAAGTGGTTTATAAGAAAATACACAGCTTGGGAGTTGTGTAAAGCAAAAGGCAGAGGGAACAAAAAAAAAAGATGACAAATAACTGGCCCTCCATTATGATCTGAGGAGGGCTGGGAAAGAAAAAGCGCTTTTAAAAATTCATTTCTGATTCGAGTGACGGTTAAAATACAATACGAAAATAAGTAAAAGCTCTCCTTAAATCCATTTATACACAAAGTAAAAGCCCCCCTCCGGCCTCCTTATGAAAGCCCTTTGTGCTAGCTGGGAGTTTACGTGTCACATGGATTATTTTTCACATTTGCTGCCAGTGCAGAGAAATCCACGAGGAGTCAGAGTACCGATTCAGCCATCCTCCATCAAATTCACCTGAAGGAATCACATTTATTATATCAGCGTACTGGTATGTACATTGTGATATTTGTGTCTCATAGTATCAAATAATCCAATTTTCTTCCTAAAAATGTCCTGGTGAATAAATAGCAAAACGTGTTGAAAGAAGCAGCAGAGAGAAAAGGCTGCGGAAGGATCGGCGCTTTGATTTATCGCCTCAAAACGGTCTTTTTTTTTTTGCACGGCTTAAGACCAAAAATCAAAGAAAAAAAGGAAATTCAGCTTTGGGAGGGAACAGTGTGCTGCCCTCGTTTAGATCTCCATTTCCAACTTTAGTCACGCCTGAAGTGTCGTCATTGCACGAGAAACACTGACTACGTTAGAACTCTTACAAAACAAGACAACTACAGCAAGTTATCCAGCATTTTTGCTCTTTTTCCTCATCTTGTGACATCACGAGGGGCGAGGAGGGGGAGGGAGTTTATGTGGGGTTTTTATTTGAGGGGGGGGACAGACACTCAAACCCACCATCAACCCTGTCTTTCCAGCCCAGAAAACACTTTAGAGCAGGTTTTTATTTTCTTGAAGTCTTTTTTTGTGTGAGGGGCAGCAGCAGCAGTGAACGCCTGCACTGTGAGGCCAGGTCGGGTCAGAAGGAGAAGAGGGGTGGTTCTGACACCCGGACACCAGGAGAAGACGGTTACAGCGGCGGGGACAGCCTTCATCTGTAGTCATCCTTGGGAAAGTCCAGTGCGCCCAGGTTGCCGAAGCCCAGCCGTATGCTCTCCATGTCGAAGCTGTCGATCTCCCGCTCCTGGCGCTCCAGCAGGTGTTTGATCCGGTCGGTTCGCTCCTTCTGAAGGGAACCCAGCTCCTCTTCAATCTGCAGAGGAATAAAAGACGTTCAAAGAGGATGTGGATGAGTATAACCGTCATGTTTTACTGGTCATGAGATCATCTGACAGATATTCAGCTCAGCTTGTACCTAAAAACAAAACGAGTCCTTCACAGATATGAACATTCATTTCAGTCTCTTTTGCATTTAAGTCCTGCAGTAAGACGTAACCATTGGTCAGGTTATTATGGGCTGCCACATCTGTATGAATCACAGAAATATTTATCCAAAGATGAAACAAAGCAGGAGAAGGAAGGATTACAATCCATCTATAATGACCCGACTGGAAAAATATATGATACACTGAATGCAAATTAATGTAAAAGGTCCATAACTCAGGTTTTCCACAGGCTGCTTGTTCATCAGAAACAGAAAAATCACATAATCCTCCCTAATAAATGTATTTTGTCTGCACCCTGCAGAACCTGCTTGTGTTTCTTTCATTAAAGGTAAAACCTGAAAAGATGACTGCACTGAAGTTGCATTTTTACCAAATGCATTAACTTGACACACACACACACACACACATCTGCAGGTACAGACAAAGAACTGCATGGCGCAATACGGCAATCTGGCCAACTACTGAGCATGCACAGAACACTCCAGACTCCGACCATGAACCGAACCGGAGGACAATAGTGCTTCTAAAAGCATGACATCATCCCAGCAACAGGGTGCAAATCCAAGGCGCTGCCAGGAGATGGCAACAAACCACTGCCGCTTGGACAGGCTCCGCTCAGCCCAACAGAACTGGATCAGGGCGGCATTTCAAAGATCTCTTCTTTTGTTGTCGGAGTGCTGTCTACTAGACGGTGGCAATGACGTAGGTTCAGTTTGGTAGGAAGCGCGCTCATCTTATCGCATGTCATCCGTATACATGACAGGAAGCCTTAAAAGCCACAGTAAAGATGACAGATGTCTCCATCAGGAGCGTTTTGCAAATGAAGCACAGGGGAAAAATCCTGATTAAACAAAATCATATTAAGCTCCCAGTCGGTCCTAAAAGAGTTGCAGATACTACAAAATCACACCAAAATCAGTAAATATGTTGTGCGTGCATGAGCCGTTTAACAAAGGAGGATCTTTGCAGGAACAATAAACTGAAGAGGTTTTTGGAAACGGAGGACAGGAACGGTTGTAAGAGAACGACAGTCAGGGAGTCATGCCACTGTCATCACCACCTGTGGCGAGTGAAATCTGCATATGTGTGAATGTCTTTCTGGGTCACCTTTCATGCAAACGCTGATGCTAATTAGTTCCTGGATGCGTTCGCTTAAACATCAACCAGTAAAGCACTGGTCTGCAGACAGAGATTTAATGGGGTTTTTAATGTCCTGTATCAATACTCTGAAAAAACAGCATCACGTGTGAAGCTACAGTATCTGTTTAAATGTTCTAGTCTTTGTCTTTTTATCTTTTCAGGCATTAAAATAAAAGCTGAAGATGTTTACATGCATTTCAGGAGAACGTGGAAACGTAGAAATGCATATTTCATTGATCACAAGGATCGAGCTGCTACCCTGAATTCTTTGCCGATACATTTCTTAACCACGTGTTTTGTTATAAACAAATAAACAACTTCCTGGATAAAGAAGATGTGTCCCTGCAGAGGAGAGAGCCTTTGGTCCAGCACACCTTTTGTTCCAGATGAGCCCGGCGCAGCGACACCTTCTGCTCCAGCTTCTGCTGCTCGCGTTCGTGCTGGGCCTCGGTCTGCATCTTGATCTTGCTCTGGTAGGCATTGAGCAGCTCCATCTCCTGCTGCAGCTGCTGCCTCAGGGCCTGGCACTCGGCTTCCTGGGCCTCATCCAGACGCAGCTGACACAGGCGATCGTGGACCGCATCAGGGGAGGGGAAATATAAAGGCACAGGCGGGAGAAGGGGGACAGTGATGAAGGGACAGGAGAGGACAGAGGAAAAGGGAGGGAACAAAATAGACAAAAATAAGTAGCAGGTCTTAGGAAACTTTGTCCCCTTGGCTTTAAAATGTGTCGCTCTTTTTGTTAGTATTTCCATTTACCGCTTGTGAGGCCATCATCTCGTTGATGCTCTGCTCATACTGCTCAGCTAGAATGGCCAGCTTGCGTGTCTGCTCATCTTTTAGGGCCTTGAGCACCGTCTTGTGCTCAGCTTTGGGCGTAACTTCCATCTGGTGGTGGCGCAGGGCTTTGTACTGCTTGGTCTGCACCTTACATGTGTCCTGAAACTGCTTCTTTATCTGCAGCTCCAAAGCCTAGTGGACACAAACAGAAACAGGAGACAGCGATCATAAAACATGGATATTAGAATAACAGACTGAAACTGATGTGCAGTGCTCTTAGATCGTGTGACAATCGTGCTGCTGAGGGTTAAAGGGTTAATATAGCCACAGGGGTCGTTCTTTATTGCCCTGAAAACTAAATTACAGTATTAGGAAATATGGAGATGACACACTTTGGATGTTATTACACTGTTTTTGCCAGTTTATTTCATTACATTCAGGTTGCATCATCGTTTAATCAAAAAGAAGCCGAAACGGTTGCCAGTCGCTTGCTCCATGTTACGGATCAAAGTTGCCTCTTCAAAGACATGGGAAATGTTCAACAACCAAGAAATTCCTCCCCGCAAATGAAACTGTCCCTGTGTCGACTCACTTTGAGGTTCTTGGGCTGCTGCCGGAGCTCCAGCACATGCTTGCGATGGAGTTCCCGCTCACGTCTGTTGTTGTACTCTATCTGGTTCTCCAGCTCGGTCTGGTGTTGCAGGCGGATCAGGTCCATCCGCAGCTTCTGCAGGGTCTTCAGCTGCCGCTGCTCGAGCTCCTGCGTGGACTCGTCATGGCGAATCAGCATGGCATGCTCCATCTCCTTCTGGGTCTTCTTCTTGTTCAGCTCCTTGGTGGGGAAAGGAGGGGGGGGAAGGAGCAGAAAAGGGAATTGAAGAAACTTTGTATTGATCAACACTGCTTACTCATATTTTCATATTTTAACTTGTAGAAATGTTTCTTATTTGCAGCCTGGATGCATTAACTGACATTATCAGCAGCTAAAAAGATCAATAACAATCAGACAGTAAATCTTTTCCATTCATTTGAACACTTCCTGGGTTTGTACATTTTCCCACAGGAAGCTGTTGGTCCCTCTAAGACTTCCTCCAGCTTAACAGATTAGCACATTGTTGGCTTGCTTTGCTCTGTAATAATCTTCTTATAGAACAATGGGTGATTAATTATCACAAACACACTGCAGTTTGCTGTAGAAACGTCCCACTGGGTCTTCTCTATAAAGACATTTGTAAACAGAAAGTTGAAAGAAAGGTTTATTTTACTTAAAACGGTCCGTTTTTTTAGCTCAAACAGAATATTTATGGTTGCGACTGTATCTTTTATTTACATCTTAGTTGATTAGAAATATTTTTAGTCGTTCCACACCTCACGGATCTGTTCCTGCTCCAGATCGTGCCTTTTAATCATGACTTTGCGCTTGAAAGCGCGGCAGTTTCTGTCGTAGAAAACCCTCTGCTGGCCCAGGAGATGGGCCTCCTCCTCGGCCTGGGAGTGCTGCATGTTCTCCTTGTGCTTTGACAGACGTTCCTGCTTTTCCTTCTTGGGTGTGCTGTGGTCCTCATTCATCTCCTGTGTTGGTAAATAAAGTAACTATTAAATATTATTATAAAACAGTAGAAATTGATCATCTAAACCTTGTATGTGAGCTGAGAGGAAGGCAGCAGATGCGTAGGCTACTATATATGAATGTTTGTGAGGAAGATGCGCCTCTATATGATGATGAGCCAACAGTGAACTTTAGTTAACCTTTTATTTTGGCTTAAAAATGACATTTGTGAAAGGAAGGTTGTGGAGGGAAAAAGAAATGCCAATACTATTTCCTCATGGTACAAGTTCCTTTTCATGGGCTTTAAGGTAATCTACAATTGCACTAATGCACTTAACACATGAGCCTGATCCCTGCTCTCTGTGGTGTCTAATACTGCTGAAGCCCACATCTCTCCCTGCCAGTGATGCTTTCTTTTAGCCACACTGACCTAATTTTGGTCACTTATCTTGTAACCAAATACACAAAGTGTCACACTCCCAGCCTGCAGATGCATTCTCTGGACTTTGTTTCAAGGTTGAGGTCCAGTGTGCATGGCTTCATGGCTCCCCGTGTTTTTGTGTTTACATGTGTAGGTACCGAGTAAGTAGGCTTAGTGACTCAACAGAACTTCCACTTCGGAGGTACTGAATGTGCACGTTTGAGTGTAGGAGGGCTGACTCAACAGTAAACAGCACGCAGGAGCGTGTGTCACACATGAGAGGCGTATGCAGGAGGAAACCAACAGACCTCCTTAATCTTCTCCTTGCAGAGCTTGTACTGTTTCTTCTGATTATCCAGAAATGTGGTCAGCTCCTTCTTCTGCTGGGCAACGATCTGCTGCTGGAACTTCTTCTCGTCTGTGAGGGCTGTCTTCATCTGCAGAAGAAGTGCCACGGAGGAGAAAGTGTTGGATGCAGGGCATCACAAGCACAAATACAGACATTTCATCTTTAGTACGGGCTAAACAACACACTAAATGAGAACGGATGAGTTATTTTTGCCAGTTTATTGCAAAAATACCAAATATCCTCAGATTTTTTTGTTAGACGTTTTTATACATAAAATAATAAAAATAAAAATTAAAGCCATTTGTTTCTTTTATTGACTTTTTCCAGATATTATAAAATACTACTGATTAAATATAAATAATTAAATATCCTAGACCATTTAATGTCAAAATCTGGTCAGAAGCATCCAGATAAAGAGCGAGTTTCTTCTCCAGCACCGACATATCGATAGTGTTTTTATGTAACAGCTCAGGCTGACACACTCGCCTAAATGGGGAGATTACGCTATCTCCTCGGCTGGACCTGCAAGCTGTGTGCTAATCACAGAGATATGCAGCTTGTTTTTCCAGGCCTGACATTGTGTGACCCACTTCTGCCCCTTGTGCTTCATTGTAAGTATCATTGGGTGGCAGCAGTGTGTAAAATACAGCCAACATTTTCCAAAGCCCTAAATGTCAGTATGAACGTAACAAGCTCGTCTCTTCCCGTATCTTTAGTCATAACTTCAACATCACTCCCACCCATTTTTTTTATTCATGTCCACAAGCTGGCATCACACCTCCTTCCCAACTGTTGCACATAGGTCTGTGTGATCATCTGGGACAGAGCTCACAGATTACTGTGCTTACACATCCACTCATGCCCTTTGACCCCCGTCCGCCCATCACAAATCCCACCTCTTTCTCGCTTTGCACAGCGTGGCGCTTGGCCAGCTTCTCCAGCTCTATGTAGGCATTGTTGGCCTGCGTCTCCACCTCCTTCTGCAGCTTGAGCCGGTGTTCGTCCATTTCGGCCTTTAGCTTGTTCTCCAGGGCGATCAGCTGCTTCTGGTGCTGGCGACGCATGCGCTTGTAGCCCGACATCTGCTCCCGCAGCTCACTTTCCTGCTCATGCTCATGAATCTGTTTGGTCACCTATTGTAAGAGAAGAAGGAATAAGTCATGAAATCTAAACACTGAGATGCCCGAGAATAAAAGGAGTAAAAACATACAAGCACAGGAAGAAAGAAGTAACAGGTGTACGCATGCAAGCGGCAATCTTTCACAATACAGTCATTGAATTAATTTTTGCAAATTATTTTTACCAAGAAAATATGAAAACAGCCTTTATCAAGTGTTTTCATTCTTATTAAACATAGAACAAAGCATTTAGAAATATAAACCACTGAAATATTCACCAATAGAGCCAAACAAAGGCTCTTTTTATTTCTCACCAACTATCGCACATGTGTAACCACATACATGCAACCTAAGCTCTAAAATGTGCTTAAGCCATCCAGAGTAATGCAGACAACATCTAACATTAAATAAATGCCTCAAAACTCCATTTAACATAAGATAAAAACCACATTTTAAAACCTTCTCTCACGCTAATTCAAACCAAAACCTGCAGCGGACGCACCAACCTCAGGACAGAAAGGGTTCTCCACATCTAAGTAGTATTCACTCCGCATCTTCTCATAACTTCCACCTGAACTCCTCAGGCCAAACATGATGGCGACTTTAGCCAAGTGCACCAGCATCCAGGAACCTTGTGCAGCATCCTATGCCCGACAGAACCCTGCCTGAGCTACGATGCCACCCTGAGACCACCCTCCGCTGGACGCCGAAACCCCCCCCCTCCCTTTCTTTGGTTCCCGCCTTGGGCGCGCAGTGACCGAGGCGGACGTGTGAACTGTGAATGAGGCAGGCCGACTTCACGGGCCAACAAGAGCACAGAGCTGCTCTTTAGTAAGGCGAACGCTAAGCGGCGGACAGCAGGTGGGTCACATGAATACCTCATTGAGAAAGAGTGAGAGAAGTTAGAGCCGGGGGGGGGGGGGGGGGTTTGGAGAGGAGTAAACCAAGAGATGAGGGGAGGGAGGGTCCTTGCAAAGAAGAAACAGCAGATGGAAAATGACTGCAAAAGAGTTAAAATGGAAAAGGGAGAAAAAATACACAAAAAGGAGAAAAATAGGAGCAACTTCAAGGAAAATAGGGATGGAGGGGTGGATGGAGGGGGTGGAGGGGTGGAGGTTGAGCTCCCCTTTCTGCTTAATCTGTGTTGAATCAATACCCCTACTGTAATAGAGCCTCCCAATCCTAGTCACTTGCTTTGCTGCCACTCTGCATAGCGCTACAAAGGGCCAAGTCACGTCATGTGATGGCCTCTTTCACACAAGGCTGCGGGACTGGAAAGGAGGTCATATTCAGCCAGAAGAGGGGGGCATGCAGGCTAAAGGTGAATGGGATCAGAGGGAGTGGAGCAGCTCAAATCTTATTTAGCTTATTTACTTTTTGAAGTCGACATGAAATATGCTGATTTGCATCATCAGCAGGGCAAAAAAAACTCTGGATACATCTTTTAATTAGCAGCAACAGTGTGTTCAGCAACTGGGATGTGTGAATATAAACAGATTCCTGCTCTCCTTTTCCACAAGGATCACTTACAATAACACACTTTGTCATGAGAGGTTCACAGAACTGGCTGTGACTGACTGACTCGTATACAACGCTTTTCTCTGGAACAACACAATTATTTCATGCCGGGAGTGAAAAAGCAGAGCGGATGTTGTTTAACATGTATAGTGACATATGGTGAAGTCATCTGGATGAAGAGTGGAAACTAAAAGAGGATCCACAGTCTCGTGTGCTCATGGTTTTGATTGTGTGTGGAGGGTTTGTTGTCAGCCTCGTGTATCGGCTTTATCGCTGTATGTTATACATTTCACAGCGGAGCTGGCTGAACGGTGCATGTTTCATGCTTCTTACATGCAGCTGTAATCAGCCGTCGGTCACAACCTGCAGCTAAAGATGTCAAATAACAAAAGAAATATGTTAGAAAATCAGAGGTCTTTGCTCTACTTTGCCTGTTCTCACAGCTTTGTTACTTCCTTACATTTTCTTCTTAACATGCATCAGGAAGTTGAGCTCTCACTCTGCTAAAGCCTCCATACATCCGTTCTCTCATACCTGTCCACATCCTCAGGTTGAACCCGACATGAAGGAGAAACGTCTATTTATTTCTCCCTCTTTTTTGTCAGTTCAGGTTACATTTTTCTCACCTCTGATGAAGAGTCCTTTCCTGCTCCTTGATTATGTCTTTAGATTCTACTGTGACCAAATACCTTCATTTCACCCTTTCCTAATCACCTCTAATCTTCCTCTAACGCCAGTATTTATTAATTAATCACACAAGATAAACACATTTAATCCAACTCGTTATAATATATTTTTACAGCTTGGTAATGTGTCATCATTATTTTTCCTCTTCCTCTCTGGCGATCTGTTCCCATCCCTCAGTCAGTACTCCCGCTTTCTCTTTGTCTACCTGCTTCCAGTCTCGGTGAGCTGAGGCCAATCTGAGGACGTCTGCTCGGCAGAAAACGATGATGTCATCGCTTTCAGCGCCGGCAGGCAAAGCCGACTGTCACACAACGGCGATGCTGAGCTTTACATGATGTTGCTTCAATATAAGACAAGCTGCTTCATTACTCAGTGTGAGAAAGCCCAGCCGCACACATTTTCCTTCTTTTACCCTCACTTTAATCCACAGCACTAAAGAATGGGAGAATATCGTTTTGAAATGGGTTTGTTCACTTTAAATACAGTCTTATTTTTTAAACAAGAAAATAAAAGAAAGCAATATTTACTGTGATGTGAGCAAAAGACTTTTGATAAATGTAGCTTTGTTTCATGCAAAGAGGAGAAATGCTGACTTATTTCTGAGAGACAAAAGATTAAAACACTCAGTGAAATATTGGGAAAGGAGTCAGGAAGGTTTCCCCATACGGTTTATATTACACAGGTTTATTCTTTGTTAAGTTTAGTATTGATCTCTATAGTATTTGTTTGATGGTGAAGGTGATAAAAGCTATTGATCAGGTCGACATCTTTTAAATGATTCCCTTTCCGTCCTCGGTGCTTTCTCACAGCTTTGTCATTTTTCATTATAAATATACATTTATTAACTTTTATCCTATGTTTGGCTGATTAGGAAATTATTTGTCATCTGGGAGCAAAACAGCAGCATAAAGGTAACAGATTTAAATTATCAGCCACAATTTGTTGGACAACATGAGTCTGTTAGAGTCTTACAAATCACAAAAACCCTTTTCACCCCTGATAGTTTTCCCCTTTGGGATGAGTGTCTTTCATTTCTTTCATCACTACCTCATAACATCTCTTTGTTTCTAAGTCTTGAATTTTAATGTTGCATCGTGGAAACGCAAGACTCATCTGGATTCAAACAGATCCTGTTATTGTTTATGTCACAAGTCAGAAGAGAGGAGAAGATTTAAAGCATAAAAAATCACACACACACACACAGCCTAGGACCATAACAGTTCATGGTCTGGTCAAGGACAATACGAGTATGTTATGCACACACACGTGCACACGTATCCATCTCCTTTATGGATGATTTAGGATCTGAGCACAGAAAGGACTTACAATTAAAACCAGTGGGTCAGGGATGGGTAAACACACACACACACACACACACAGATGCTTAATTACACACAACAACACAACTTCTTTATAGTTACTAGAGCTGGTTTCTATGGCAACAGACAGGGAGGGAGAGAAAGAAAGAGAGACATAAAAAGAAAGTAAAAGAGCATTCCACCCCCTTCAACTTGGAGTATTGACTCCATCTAAGAATGATGTATTATCAAATGCAGAAGAGAAAGGAATAAAGGTGGGCGGGGTGGCGGGAGGGAAGGTGTGGTAATGTGAAGCATAGTACAGAGAAGAAAACAACAGTGCAGCAAACCGCAGTGAGGGTGTAGTGCGAAGACGAGCCCAAAGAGGAACCGATGGAACGAAGACAAACAAAGCATAAAAAAGTCCAGGTGGAAAATAGATTTAGGGTTTAATTTAAGACGTAGTTTGCTTTCTGGTCACACTGATTCAGCGTTTAAACCAAACCAGAGAGAAGTTAAAGCTTCTCTGCATCGTTTTAAAGATAACGCACGTTTTAGCGTCTGCTGGACTTACCAGTGAGGCGGATTTAAAGGTGGCGAAGCGGCCCTGGTTTTTGTAGTTTTGTGCCTGGCTA
Source organism: Kiunga ballochi (assembly GCA_037177335.1). Lineage (NCBI taxonomy): Eukaryota > Metazoa > Chordata > Actinopteri > Atheriniformes > Pseudomugilidae > Kiunga > Kiunga ballochi. Next base: position 6,769,520 of record JBAMIG010000012.1, read on the forward strand.
CTCTTATCAGAGGAGGCTAGCCTTAGCTCTGGCCGGTGGTCTCTGTGAATCCCATCATCCCAGTTATACTGATGGTCCTGAGTGGATAAAACAAGGTAGAAAAAGTTACTTTAGGCAAAATTATATTTAATCAGTCAAGGGGAAAAAAACTATAAAAAGTAAATCTAATAAATGTGCTGTTGAGGGATTTGTTACACATTTTAACTCAGAAATAACCAAAACATTTAAAGTCTTTATAAAACTATAAATTAAGTTGTTGAGTTTTGTTTAAAGCCAAACTTTAAAGAAAGTTTTGGCTAAAACAGATTTTACTGTAACCCTGAATAAAAACAAAGACTCAACCCCCTCTTTAAAATCAGAACATTTTCAGAAATAAAGGGAATACAGAGTAGATTCAATGAAGAAGGACCTTCATCAGCATCTGAAAGCCACGTGTCTGTCCAGAAATCTGCACATGAGTGATCTCAGCTGCTGATTGTCGGCTTATTAAGACACAACTTTATTCATGCGCCGTGAAAACACAAAGAGCAGCAAAACAAAGAGAATGACAGACTTGACGGGCTTCTTCTCGCTGATTTCACAGCATCCAAGTTAGGTTGTGAGGACATGACATGTTGCATTGACCTGCGAGTCCCCACGGTGTGTGCAAACAATAACGGATGTAAGTGGAGAATTTGTGAGGTGTGTGTGTGTGTGTGTGCGGCCTGTTGACATGCGTGCACTGCCTTTGTTCTCAAAGTGTGAACAGTGTCAGTGATGAACTTGAATCTGCAAACAGTGAGGACTGTGTCAGTGGTTTCCATGGTTTCAGGGGGGAGGGGATAATACATCCTATTGAAAATAGTGAGAAAAAACAGACCAGGTCTGCAGAGCCATGCTTATGTGCACACTTATGACTTTAGAGAGGAAGTGACCCAACTGTCCACGTGGCTTTTTAATGGTATTTCTCTAAATCTCCTTTAATAAAAATAGAAATCATGAAGAAATTATTTTATCTAAAAGTTTCAAACAGATTTGGGATTGCTAGATGAAGCATTTGAGTTTCTGGCACAGGCCTGAAAGGGGCCCACTATTCATCTTTACCTTCTTTATAGGAGCAGAGGAGTCCAGGGTGCTGCCATAGTCCTGGGGGTGCATCATGGTCATGTCAGAGCAGCTGTCATCCAGCACCTCCTGCATGCTGTTCACACTGCTGCTCTGGCTACCTGTGCTGACGGAGGTGCTGGGAATGGAGTGGTTGCTGCCCAGGCTGTTCATTTTACAGCTGGCTGCCTCGCTGTCCTGCAGGTGAACACAGTTCCATGCATGTTAATACGCACGCTTGCACAAACGAACATTTAAAAATCCTGCCACTACTGTAAAAAACCCACTACTATTCACCAAAAACTCACAGAGCATCACCACTACCCTCCGGATTGCACTGGAGTTATCATGTTAGGGACAAATTAAGGATAAATTCCTACATATTGAAATGTGTCTGAGTGCTTTTATCCTTTTCTTGTGTTTATTGGTGTTGTGATTATTGGTCAGATTGTGATTAACTGACCGTGGAGGTAATAAAACTACCAGTCTTGAGCAATAATCTTGTATTAAAGTATGTTAATTCAGATTCTGGTCACATGGGGTTTCCTTATGGCAGTGAGGTCTGTTGGCTGCTTTGAGGAGTGTCATGTGGTGCAGTATGACACTGTTGCAGCTAAAGGCTGTCCACGTCTCTTCACTGTACCTTAGGTCAGATCAGCTAAAAGCATTTCATCTCACTGATGTGATGCTGAAGTGTTGGACTGCTGTGATTCTGTATTATTTTAATGTTGTCCTCTGTTTGATGACAGATAAAACTTCATTTTATAGTCTTTCTTTATCTTATCTTTCAGTCTATCCCCCTTTTCCCACCTCCTCCTCCTCCTGGCTTTCTCCCATGGGCCCGTTGTGTTTCTCCTGGTAAAGAATCTTCTTCATCTTGCGGTACTGCAAATTGTCCAGCTCGCGCACCGCATCCTTGGTCCTCTGGATGAGGTCGATGAGAATGCGCGGCGAGCGTTCCCGTCGCACAAAATCATGCTGAAATGACAGTAGAAAAAAAGAGGAGAGTTAGTCTGACATTATCCCCATAATTCATGGATATAATGGATTATTTTGTTTAACACCGTGCTATCTAATAGTGTAAACAATAAATTTGTTTAAGCTTTACCGCATTTCTTTGGCTTCTAACAGAGTTCTTCCATAGTAAAGCTAAAGCATGCATTGTTAGATGTGGGTTTTACTGCTATAGGCTGAAAGCTCCTAAAGCTTAAAATAGCCCTTTTCTTTTATCCAAGTTCAGATTAAAAGGCAGTTTTTTTATTCACTCCTCTCATTTTCTGGAGCATCATAATGGTGATCATCACTAGAGGGCGCCTGTAGGTTGCTCAACCTATCCAGGGAGTCTCAGCATGACATCCTTTACTACACTCTTTACATGTGGAAAGTTTGCCCATTAAAATTGATTTTCATGATTACTCCTAATCCTTTTCATTTCAATTGATTCTAATATGACAGCAAGTTAGTGGCAGTGACTAAATCATGCTGGAAAAGATAATAATATTCAGCATTAAGCTTAGAACTGAAAAAAAGTCTTTTTTTCTGTTTATTTAAAGAAATTGGGCCTTTTTATGAGATGTAAATAACATTATATTATAAAATAAATGAATAAGTAAATAAATATTTATATAGAGCCTAACTGGAGCTGACTATGAGTGACCTAATTCCTCTGTAAATATATCAGATAAATTAAAAACATTAAGGAAAAATATCCCTGGATTGTAAAAGTGGCTTCACATTACCAAGCTGGAGCACTTCCTGTGTGACAAGCTCAGGTGTAATTTAGTGAATGTACAGGGCATGAAGCACACACACACACATATTATA
>JBAMIG010000012.1:6772501-6785529 GCA_037177335.1 Kiunga ballochi
ATACATACATATATATATATATATATATATAGGTAAAACTAGGTGGTTTGATTAGGAATGAGGTGATGAGTGTGACCACTTTTTTTTTAAACAGGTGCAAAACCATAAAAATACAGAGAAAGAGCAGAAAAGGAACTGATTTTTCTCACCAATGCTACCACCCACTACAACACACACACTGATTCACACCTTCTGAGTCACTCTCATTCATAAAATATAGAGTACTGTAATGGTTGTATTGCATGCAACCAAAGTGTACCAGAATATATGGCCAGAAATAAAAATGACATTTTGGGTTATTTTTAGCCCCATCTCACTCTCGTTTTTTTGCACACCTTCCCTCCGTGTGACAGATGCTAGTGTAATGGGCTAGTCAGGACACATGGGAGTGACATCACACTCTGAAAATAGAGACGAGTGATTTGTCCCGTTTTCTGCTGGACCCACATCAGAGTGTGGGTGGGTTGGCCATCCCTTTACCGTGGACCTGAGAGAACATGTTTTCTCAGATCCCCCTCCAACACACACTGAAGAGTTAGTGCTAAGAAGAAAAGTACTAGCAGTCTTTTCTCCACATGAACTTACAGTAAAAATACACATTGATAAATGTAGCGTTACCAACTCAGGATGCTAAAAAGCTCCACCACAGGTCAGCTATTCTTTTATAATGTAGCACCTTTCCCCCAAAGAAACTGTTCAAAGAGCTCAAAGACAAAAGCTTAGTTTTGAAAATGACCTGAGTAAAGAAAAGCTAAGTTTTTATTGTAATTTAATATTTGTGACTTTTACAAAAGAAATCAGAACGTCCGCTGCTTCTGAAATAATTGGATAAATCTTTTTTGTGTTATTTGAAAGCACCCCTTTGCACAGAAAACCTCAAATATTCACTCATTTATGACCTAAAGTCAGAGGCAAACCCCTGACTAAAAATATTCAAGCCTATTTTTAGTGGTACAGGTGTTTCTCAGATAAGGTCATCAAGCGGCCATGATTTGAATAATTATCATAACTCTCTGCGAGTTATCCAGGAAGAGGTCGTATTTAACCTGAAGCCAGAACCCGTATAGCTCAAGGCTCTCAGATTGTTGACCTGATTTTCCCTTGTAAAGAGCTTGGATGTAAATGTGTGTGTGTGTGTGTGTGTGTGTGTGTGTGTGTGTGTGCACGCATGCAATCAAAGGAAGAGTTAGCATTTGCATGACTGAGAAAAGAGAGAAAGAGAGAGGGGTATTAATCATAAACTAACACCCCAACCCCCAAGCCCCTCACTATATAGCAAGCCATACGACACTGATCCAAAATCTGTTTGGTACTTATCCCTCTTTAATGGCTTTTTTTTTCTTTCCCCAGCCTGGATTTGGGTCAGTGGTGTTGGGAAGAGTGAATTCTAATCAAAACCTCCACCCTATTCAAGCAGACAGAACACAAGTCCCTATTTATCCGCTTCCTAACCTCACACCTTAAGACCCCCTCCTCCCCAAACTGAAGCAGGTGTCAAAAGTGCTGTTGACGGTGCTCTGCGCTGTTGAGCATGATCACTGAGAACATAAAACTCTTAACTACACAAATAGGATTACCTGCTGGTCCCACAAACAAAAAGCTCAAGTGCAGGGAAATTCAACTGGGATGGTGAATAATATCCAGCATGATCATCAGAACAGCTACTGAACTCATAACACAAAGATTACATTAAATGATGCCATCATAAAGTTTCATTTGGATGGTAAAGTGGGTTTTTTTTGCCTTTGTTTAATATCTTACATAATATGTTTTTGGAAACCTTCATCAATTCTACAAATAAAGTAAAAATGAAATAAATAATCCTAATAAATTTGAAGCTCTCCAATATATTGGTTTTCTTTGGCCTTTCTTTCGCTTTTCTCCCACCCCCAAAAAAATTATTTTTAGGCTCCATTTTTATTAATTCTCTTTCATTTAAAAAAAAGAAGCTTGCTGTAAGACTGATAAAAATTGCAAACATAATAGACTGAAGCAGAATCTAAACTATCCTCTAATCAAAGGCATGTGGAAGCAGTAAATGCTCTGAGTCTAGAGGCACGGTGCAGGAAGTAACAATATAGCAAAGAAAAAGACTAAAACAGAATAGGCAACTCTCTGCAGGGTGCCTGGTGCGTGTGCTTGAAGTAGAAAGCGTGCGTATGCTTGCGTATTAGGGATCTGTGGGTAGATGGGAGTGACTCATCCTTATGGCTCAGGGACTGACTGAGGCAGGAAGTGAGGTCACAGCTGGAGGGATTACAGAGGAAGCCCACTCACTCGTAGCAGCTCCCCTGATGAGAGTCTGTCCTGAGGAATTTTCAGTAGGCAGTAGTCAACAAAGCTCCGGAAGGTGTCAGACCTGGGTAAAGATGGAAGGATATAGGTCAATAACTCTCCATCTTACATTTAAATGAGAGAACAATAAGCAGAAATACAACAAGGTCAATGAAAGGTAAACTGCCATCAGACACAGCAGTTGCTTTAACTTAATGATTTATATGTATGGTGGAGTAATCTGTTGTCTTTACTGAACCAGTTGCTTAAACTGGAGAAAACAAGAGCCTTATATGGATTATGTAAATATGTAGAGCAATAAAAATACAGGCCACTGGAGTTATGGAGCTCATCTAACATGTTTTCAAGTTTATATACACCATTAGGCTGGATTTTTTTTATATAAAAAGCAGCCTTCAATGCAATGTTTGATTTGAAATCAGATTAAAATGATCTTTTCGGGTAATTTTTGGGTCACTGGGGAAAAACAGCACCTACCATTCTTCACCAGCAGCTGACACTGCTTCGCGAGAACACTTGCATGACGGCGTTGTCTTGTGTTTGTGTACTGAAAGCTATTGAGCCAATGTCTCCACTAGTTTCATCTGGCATGGTGTTGCTCATGCCTCAGGCTACTGGAGCTCCTCCAAAAATACCATGACCATGTGCTGTTCTGAACATGCACTCGCCTCAGCACAATGCTGGAGACAAGCTCTAATTTTACAACAGGTGTTCTTTGTGCACACTTTGACTAAAAACTGCTTTAGGCTCATGGTTTTGATTAATTGTTCAGGCTATACTTTTTTAAAAGAAGAAAAGATATTTTATTTAGGTGACAAGATGATTGGCTGATAGTTTGTGACAGAGCTAAAGATGGTAAACAGCAACCCTCTGTGTGCCAAGAAGACAGATTGTTTCGACATATTGCAAGTAACAAACATTTGTGCGACGCTACAAGCCTGGATTTCACATACAGCACTTTTCATGGCGGTGAGAGGATGACAGTCCATAAAGGTGAATTACAGGGCAGCATCAAACCTGGGTTAATATTTGATGACAGCTTCACCTCACACCTTCTGGTAACACTCAGATTTTATTTTTTATTGCATCACTAAATGACTATTTTTCCTTGTATCTTTTTTTTCAACCAGTTTAAACGACAGATTTCTTCATGGCCACAGCGCAATGTAAGAGTAAAAGATGCTTTAATCCAATTTATTTAGTCTTTTCTAAAATAAAAAAAAAAACCTCATAAGGGCATCTGGAAGCCCTTATGATGTATTTATGTATGTATATATGTATGGAAGCACTGCTAAAAAGGTTAGTCATTTCTTACTGTGTAAAGAAGAAATGGTAAAGGGCTGTTTGGAAATCGCTTGTTTAATTAAAATAAAAACAGGAATAAAGGAATAAATGTCTGGAAGGATGGTTCATAAAAGGATGTTAGCATTCAAAGTCCTGAGCTAGCATGAAATAACCTGTAAGACCAGCTACTTCCTCAGGAATGGAGAGTTTGGTAGAAAATTATGCTGATTTGTTTGATGTGGAAAACTAAGAGCCAGGCAGAAAAAAGGGTTGCATTCATGTTGTAGACATCTCCTTAGTAATGACATAACAGACTTATGAGTGTAACCCTGCACATGACCTGTCACAGAGTTAAAAAGCTGTGAGGATTAACACAAAGGTGTCTGGCAGAACATGGATCAGATTGGACCTTCATTTTCTGCCAGGAGATGTTGTATAAATGTGCATGATGAAGGAGATGTTATTTACAGTTCATCCATCCGTCCATTTTCCACCACTTATCTGGAGTCGGGTCACGCAGGCAGCAGCCTAAGGAGAGAAGCCCAGACTTCTCCCTCCCCAGCCACATTCACCAGCTCATCGGGGGGACCCCGAGGTGTTCCCAGACCAGCCGTGAGATGTAATCCAGCGTGTTCTCGGTCTCCCCTGGGGCCTCCTCCCACAGGGACGTGGGTTAGGGAGGCCCGAGCCACCTCATCTGGCTCCTCTCCATGTGGAGCAGTCGCTCTAGTCTGAGTCCGTCACGGACCGAGCTTCTCACCCTATCCCAGGGTCTTCTTCACAAATGTGTTGATGCAGTGTCTGCAGGGATGTGGACTTTGCATCAGTCTTGCATGGTGAAGTAGTAGCTGAGCCAAAAGGATGTACCTCATCTATGGTCTCATGTAGATACCGACAGAACAAGATGAGGAATAAAAGCAGCAGAGTTTTCTCCACTGGCTGTCTGGGCTTTCTCTTACCCCAAGGTTCCACTGAATGGGGAAGCCTGAGGATGTGTGTTACCAAAATGCAAAACGCTTTACACACACACACACACCTTTTATAAGGCTTTACAGTGGAGAAAAGTGAAAAGCACCACTTTTTCCGGGATGCTTCAGAAACGCATTGTGACACACCAGGTGGAACCATTCACATTCACTAGTGTTGCCGTGCTCAGCAGTAAAGATGCGGCGCAGCACTTTCACATCCGGGGAAAGGGAGGGGTTAGCGACGGGGTGAGAAGCTCAGTAATCTTGGAGGGGCTCTGGGTAAAGCTGCTGCACATCACACTGAGAGGAGCCAGATGAGGTGGTTTATGAAGGCCTGCTGAGGAGGTCTGAGCACATCCCTCCAGGAGGAGATCCAGAGGAAGATCCAGGAAATGCCGGAGGGATTACATCGCTCAGCTGGCCTGAAAACACCTCGGGATCCACTTCGATTAGCAAGAGAATGAGGCTGGGAGAGGAATGTTTAGGCTTCTCTAGTTAGGCAGCTGAATCCGTATCACAACCCCGTAGAAGCAGACCAAAAAATGACAGATTTATTTATGTATTTATGTATATATGTATGTATATTATACACACACACTTGTGATTAGTAGACAAGATTTGAACTCACCACTCATTTGACTGCAGCGTGGGAGAATCGTTCTGTGCGATGTGATATAAGGCACTCATGGCATTCATGTTGAACAACGGTGGTTTACGTTCCGCTGACAGAAGAAAACAGATATTTAGTTATTTTCTATAAAACAAATCTTGTTTATCCTTGAATGGGGCAGAGTGCAGAGAAGCACACATGACAGAGAAGTTCAATGTTTTATTCATCTGTTTAAAATCAGCTTTTATCGTTGAATTTTACATTACATGGATACATTTCTCACCAAGTTCAATGCAGGTGATCCCCAGGGACCAGATGTCCACCTTCCCTTCATATTGGCCCTCATCCATAGCTAAAATCACTTCTGGGGCCATCCTGATGGCAGAGAATAAAAATACAAGCACACACACACATAAAGGCTCTCATTAAGTGTGTGGGAAAATCCATGAAAATGTTATAATCTGCTTAGCTTCTCAGAGGTTTTTCAGATTCTGGTATGCAGCGATAGTGGCTCACTTCTTTAAAATGTGGTTCATAAACACAGTGCCAAACAACTTTTATGTGCGTGACACATAGTCCAGCTGTGATGTGATGATTTCATTTATTATCAAAGCTGGCAGGTGTATGTGAATGAGTAGTGGCTTAGGTCATATTAAATGAGTTTATGCACATATGGAGATAAAATAATATCAGCTTTAGCCTGCAAGAGCAAATAAAGCAGTAAATGAATCTTTGCATGACGCTGTTAGTTCATCCACATGTGTTGTTTATAATTTATCATTTATATAAAAGGTTTAAATGACACGCAGGAGGAACCGCTACTGAGACATTAGTGTCCACTCATGATATTAGAAAGGCACCACAGCCGTCATCCCAAGAAGGTTTAAATCTGCAAAATCCACTAAATATTAAGAGAGACAACACTAACACCAAAAAGTGTTTTGGGTAGTGCTTACTGACCAGTAAGGTGTTCCGACAAAGGAGTTGGCAGGTGAGGCAATGGAGGCGGAGCCAAAGTCAGCCAGTTTGACTTGACCCAGCTCAGTCAGCAGGATGTTACCAGCTTTCACATCTCTGGTGGGAGGAGGACATCAGAGGAGCATTCATGTGAGAAAACTTATTTGCAAAGAGAGATTTGTGAGTTATGTATAAAATAATGTATTACAACACAAAAACACCTAAAATACTATAACACACCGTTTTTCCATCAAATGTGAAACTAAAATGTTTTTTTAGCACTTATTCTGAAAAAACATTAATAATGTTGGTGAAGTTATGTTTACTTTCTGCAATAATGCTCCTGTTGCTTAAGAACATCACTGGCATCATTATTATGATTTTTTTGTGATTTACAACTTAAATATTTTGGACACAACAGATGGAGAAAAGCTATCACCTAACAGTGATTCTGTTGCATCAGCATTTCAATAATCCTTCATGAAGAATTATTGACTACTTCTACAGCTTAATAGCTTAACCCTGTGACACAACGATCTCCATCTGTAAATTGCTGCTTCTGATGGGAATTCTTTTATAAGGAAGGAAACAAACTGACCTGTGAATCATATTGTGGGAATGTAGGTAAGCCAGTCCTAGCAAGGCACCGTGGGTAATGGCAGCGATTTCCATCTCTTGGAGCGGTTTCTTGTGAACTTGGGAGAAATGGAAAAAAGTTGCAGCCATTTAAGGATTTAATAACAATTATAGGAAAGGAAGTGCTACGTACATAAAATATATACACATATACAAAACAAAGATGTAGAATAGTAAAGAAGCCAGGTTGATCCTCGATTAAGGTATTACAACACTGACATTTAACTCTCCCTGGTATCTATAATAACATGTAAACATATCAGGTTATAAATGATACCGCCGCTCTGCCACAGGAAAATAAAAACCACCATAACTTCTACAGTATGAGTTGTTTTTTAATCCATGTAGTTTACACATTTTATAAGTGTGACATTGTACTGAAGGAATGGGACACTGTTTAGCAAATACAGCTCTTAATTTGGAAAAACAATCATTGAAGTTTCAACTTCCTGTCTGGTTCTTCTGCGTTTGGCTCGAATGTGGAAAGAAGGAACAAAGAGGAGTAACGCTTGTATCTCCATGAGGGGGGAGAACTTTGTTCTTGTGGGGTGTGTATTGCCTTTATGTGCAATAAACATTTAACCTGGTTATTTCACGTTTCCTCTGTGGCAGGGTGAGGTCGTGCACCTTGTAGCGTACGTTCACATCAGTTGCAGTTACATTGTAGAGAACCAGAACAGTGTCACGTCGTTTGTCATGTTACCAGACACTCTCTCTGGTAGTGAGGATGTAAAATACTCACAAACAGTTTTTAAAAATCCTGCATATGTACAAATGTTGGCTCATAGTGCACAGTTGCAACAACAGTAAGAGCCAAGGTAAAAGGTCACACACACCTGTGGGTGTGTAAAAATGCCTCAAGTTTCTCCTCTAGAGTGTTTAGTAGTTTGAGAGATAGTTGAAAACTGGATTTTCTCTGATAAATGTGAAAGTTGTTCAGCTACATGTCAATCAAAAGAAATCATTGTGGTATTAGATAATAAAACACATCAGGTCATTGACCTAAAAACACAAATCATGACTAGATAAACTTATCTTGCCTTGGCACACATGGAAACAATCTGTACTGAATCACAGCAGACCTTTAGTACAGTTTACTTAGCAAAATGCAGCAATAACCACAGGAAATAGCAAGAGAACATGAGGTTTTATGGGTTGCTGAAGCCATCTGATAAGGACAGTTCCTTCATAGAAAATCCTTAAGGTTAAAACAATCATGCTGATGTTTGAACAATGGTTGGCTGCAAAACAGCTTAAAATAAGTAAGATTAGTTGAAGAATACGGTTTTCTGCAGACAATATAGTCAGGATGGTAAATGCTTCTTTGTTGTGGTTATTTATTGTTGCCCATAATGTTCTTTCTGTATGTAGAAATCTATCATCTATTTCCTAACAAATAGAACTTGAGTTGCATTTACATCACCTGTGTGTAATAGTTTGTTAGTTAACCACTGTAAATAGAATCAGGTTGTGCTGTGCACATCTTTCAGAGCTTCAGCCTCTTGTATTTAGATTTTAAATTAGATTTGTGCATCTAAAACAGATCACACTTATGTCAGTATGTCTTTGGTTCCTAAGATTTAAATATTCTCTTGTTATTTTTGCATGGCTTTAACCCCTTATGGCCTGATGTTGCATATTAGACACATACTGTTTATACATTCTAAGACATTTTGCATCACTTTATGGATGAAACTTTATTTAATCCCTGTTGGTCCCCATATGATACTGGTCTCCTGCACCCTGGTGAATACCATAAAACACAAGATTACACTGTATTCATTTTGACCCATTCCACGATCGTGTAAACTAAATATACAGATAAAATAAAATCATTTGTGTTTTTTCTCAGATTTTGTTATAAAGTCAAATAAAGTTTTCAGGTTTTAAACATTGATGTTTCTGCCCAGTTCTTCTTAATTCAAGAGTTTCGGGGTTCAAATCTGCCATATAGCAACCCCTAAAATAAAAACATGGCTTCATTTAGATTACAGGGCCTTATTACTGATATTTTTGACAGTTTCTTTACATTTCCAAATAAAAGTGGCTTGTATGTGATGTCCCATATGAACCTCATGCGCACTAAAAGACAACGACATCACAGTGACGTCTTTATGTTTGTGGAAGTAGACATGGAAGGTAATAGCAGAGTGCATCTTGCATTTTCAAAGTTATTGTCCAATTATAGCCACAACATTATCAATGGCATTGTTTTAAAGAGGAAATTACAAGAGAGAAGAACCAGATGGCACATTGTGGAACAGTAGCAGCAACGTCTACACAGAGACATGAGTGGCTACGGAGTCACACTCAGCAGTGGTGTAAAAGTCATGTGAGCGCCTTTACAGATGAGGAGTTTATAAATAATTTTTGAATGACTAGCAGAAGCTTTATGTTGTGAGTGCCTCTCTAAAACACTGTCACAGCATGGCATCGCAGTTACACAATGTGCAGGTGGGATTAATGCAACCTGGGCGTTCAGACTGAAGTCACGTGGTTTATAGGATCAGACACATATATTTAAGAGCACATTTCCAAGTGACCTGAGTTGCATTTGGGGAAAAATGGCCCCGTGTCATTCAGATTGTAATAAAGAGATCAGATACAGGGCAGCCTGCATAGCAAACGTCTCTGCAGAAAGCAAATGGAAAAAATGTCTCTTAGGAAAGGTTTGAACAGACACTTTGCACCATTTTGTAGCTAATTATTTATGGCAATTTTTAACAAAGAAGAACTTTAAAAGTGTCTTATTTAGTGTCTTAACTCGCATCACAATTATATATAGAGGAATACAATGGTTACGAGATTAAACTTCCCAAACCTGCATAAAAAGAGTTCAACTGAGCTTGATTTGAAAACAGATGAAGATAAAAAAAAAAGCCTGAAGCCAACAAATACGTCTTATGATCAGTATTTGTAATCTGTGAGCATGTTAAACAGGATTTCTCATACATACCCTCTAGTAGATCTGATGCGGAGCCCAGGCAGTACTCCATCACCAGCTGAAAAAAACAGCAGAAACTACATAAATAATGACGAGCACTGCATTAAAAAACATACTTTAAGTTGGTGTAAATCTGGTGAAGAAAGGCAGAGCCTGAAGACAGCGATGGAGGTGGTAATAATTATGGCATATATGCAGAAATACAGTAGCAGAGAGGGAAAAACACAGCTAGTGGGATATGAAAAGAAAGGAAGAGGAAGAGGAAGATACACAAAAAGTGTCCAAAGCTAAAAAGAAAAGAAAGAAAGAGGAGCCGGAACAGAGGAAGACACTGATAAGGACCCACTAACCCAGGCAGTGTTGTCTTTCAAGTAGCAGCCTTTGTACTCGATTGTGTTTGGGTGTCGCAGCTGTTCCAAAAACTTGACTTCTTTAATGATGTCCTGCCACTTCTGCCAAAACAAATTCAGACACAGATGGTGAACAAAGTGCAATCACAGGATCACTTGGCAACGTTGGGATTTCAATACCAGTGGTGCAGCCGTTCCCTCTGTGGTCACCACTCACACAGCAATTAAAGCTCTTTTTCTATCTCTCACTAATGTCAATCTACAAACAAAAACATTTCAAAGTGAAATGCTATGATCATGGATTTATAATATCCAGTAAGAGCTGGACATTAGAGAAACACAAGCATCAAGCTGTGGTGGTGTCTGCGATTTCATTCTTACTTCGGTAGTCTGCTTGCCATTATAGGACATCTTTTTGATGGCCACCACCTCGTTGGAGTAAGAGTTACGTGCCTAAAAGAAATAGAACAACAACACATATAGTAATCGGCCATAAGACATAAAAGAGCCCCTTTCCCTCCTTTTTTGGCATACTTAGGCATGCTAGCTACTTTTGTGCCATTATGATGTTAATCATAAACATTAAGAGTCACAAACACCTTACCATGAAGGAGGCTTGGAAGAGAGATAGGAAAGGAATGAGCTTTTCTATGCAGTATTTTGTGTTTTTCATTGAGAAGTGGATTATTCCATTTTACTGATTGTCTCATTGCGATCTTACATTTCCACCTGATAAAGCCAGCTGATTGGGGTAAATGCTACATGTTTGTTTGTTTGTTTTCCTAGTGTCCGCATTTCCATGTGCAGTTAACCTGGGAAGCTTGTGGCCTCAGGAACAGCAGCACTGCAGCTCAGCCTAAGCCAGTATTCTGGCCTTATCCCTAAACATATAACTGGGAAGTTTGTATTGGGAAATGGGATTACGGTTACAACAGGAAAAAGTTTATTCCCAGTGGTCTTTTTTCTCTTTTTAGGTGAATTTGATCCCAGTGATATTGTCTGTCCTCTCGTAGCAGCGTACAACTAGCTGGCTGTAGAGAGCATGAAAAAATCATGTAGCAGTAAAATATTCTAATGCATTCAAGCTGATTGTTATTGCAAAATAAAGCAGCGGCTCATTGAAGCAGTAATTACAATTTATAATCCATTCACCATACATTATATCTGTGTGTGTGTGTGTGTGTGTATGAAACCATTGGCAGTGGTTTGCACAGTCAGCAGGGGGACTCCCAATGGATCTCATCTAAAACCAAGTTCACCCTTGATTATATTAAGCTATAAATACACACAGCTCAACACATTTTTATCATACAAATGCTGTGCATTTCATTTTCACTTGAGATTAGTATATTTACTTATATTCTCCCTGTTTGATAAAAATCTGGACGAAAGCTCCGTTTTATAATGTGTTCATGTGTTTCAGTACTAATTATTAGGACCAAGTTTAATTAGTTGCAGTCATGCCCCAAACCTCCATCTCTCAGTAAAATACAACCCTTTCTTTAGGAGTGGAGGTCAGCAGGATGTGCAAAATAGGGTGCACACAGTCTGTTGATCAAAACCCAGTTAATGAAGGAAAATAGCCTTTCTTATGCAAAACATGCAACATGTAGCATGTTAACAAAGCTGCATTTTATTCAGCTTTTGTTTTAAACTGAAGGTTTAAGATTTACTTTTACTATTTTTATTGTGCATCATAGCAAAGGATGCATATCTTTATCTGCATGTAAATGCATAAGTGTGTCAGTGAGAGCAGCAATGGCATCAGGACAGGATTTAGACCAACACTGAAGGCTGTTAGCCAGACAGACAGGGGAACCAGGATGACTAGTGATGTTTCAGCCGTGTGTGTGTGTGTGTGTGTGTGTGTGTGCGCGCGTGCGCGTGTGTGTGTAAGTATGAGATTGACATGGGATAGAAGGGAATGGTAAAGCCCTAGCAGTGATAAAAATTCCAATCCTCTATCAACTTCCCGTTTTTTATCCATATTAAAAGAACAGACATTTTTTTAATAAGGCAAGGAGGCTTATTGCCCCCAGCTCTGCATCTAGGAGGGGAAACAAAAGGACAATGAAGAAATAAGGAAATAAAGAAGAGAAGGGAGGTAAGAGGTGCACAACTCTCTCAAAATCCCATTTTCTATACAACTTTAGAATCAAAGGCTTGAGGAGTGATTAGAGTTTAAGAGATTAACAGGAAAGGCTACAGAGATGTGCTGAGAGGGATCCGTCTCCACTAAAACAGCAACAAACCAGTAAAGGATGAAATGAGGTAACCAATGTATATATTCCATCTACATTTGTATATAAATAATTATTAACTATGGAAAAAAGGGTAATACACCCCAGGAACTGATGCAGCAAATGTGTCCTTCTGATGCAGACCGTCCTTCTGATACAGAGTTCTAGTGAGAAACTTGTCTCTGCAGAGTTTGTGAAACGGCACTTACAAAGTAGACGGCCCCAAAGCTGCCATGTCCGATCTCGTGCAGGTCACAGAAAACCTCCTCTGGATCATCTTTGAAGAAAAGGTCAGGGTCCTTCAGCTCAGGGTCCTTCGGCACCCCTTTCCGTGTGGATGACGGCATTATGGGCTGGACATGGGCTAGGCGCCGAGGACCACACTCACATACACGCAACCGCTGCTACTACCACCACCAGATGTCCACGACAACCCCGGCATTGGCCAGCTAGACCTGAAATAAATAAAGAATAAAATAAATAAAGAAGAATTTTTCCATGTCTTTATCAGTTTCCATGTAAAAAGGAAACAAAAAATGTTAAAATATTATTTTTAAAGGTATTTATATGATGGCAAATTAGACATCTTGTGGAGATGCTCATTTAAGTATCAATTACATCTATACATAAAACACACACACACTTGACAGCTGAAGTTGAGTCATGGATCCAACACACACACACACACACACACACACACACACACACACACACACACACACACACACACACACACACACACAC
>JBAMIG010000012.1:6854597-6866582 GCA_037177335.1 Kiunga ballochi
TAGTGGATTTTATGGGGATTTACTCTCTTTTAGAGCCTGTAGTGGATTTTATGGGGATTTACTCTCTTTTAGAGCCCCAGTGGATGAGGGGATGCATTTCTGCCTCAGCTTTTCTTTTGTCCAACAGAGGTTGCAACTTGGATGAAACAGGATTACCTCCTATCTGCATAGTATCTGCATGTTTTATGCACGTTCTGTGGTTTCTTGGTAATGTCCAGTTTCCTAGAACTGAAATGTTACCTGCAGAATTAGTTAATTTCGTAACATCGTGGTCACATCTATCTAAAGAGGTCTCTGCGAAATAATAAACAGAAAGTCCGACATTCTTGCCTAAGTGTAACTTTGCGACATCTTTTGCAGGCCTATCCAAGACTCATTTCCCAGTTTACCCAGTTAAAACAATGACTAGTGGAGTTATGGTATATTGTCAACTTATTTCACATGTAGAAAAGGTTATTGTGGCACACTCGCCATGTACGAACATTTTTACTGTGTTATTCTCCTGAGGTGTTATTTCAATATTATATTTTCATCAGAAAAAATTGGCGCACTTGTAATATGAATGTATGAAATAACGGACTAAAACGAAGCAGTGATGCATAAAAACAGCTTTAATGTGCGACGAGCAGTAAATGTATGAAGATATCTGAAAACATCTTCATATGTCTTTATCAAACACATTTTATTGCCCAATTTTTTCCAGTTAATTTAAGACATTTTCAGCATGTGACATTCATTGCATTTATTACTGGTAATTTCAGTAAAATTAGGCCAGTGTGAGGTTTAGCAAAACATTTCATGGTTTAAAAGATTTATGCAGAAACCTACTTGAAAAGGAAAACACCAAATGCACTGTTTAGTTTTGGGTCAGGGTTTGAATCGGTTATGTACAAGGGAATAGACTCTCTGCAGGAAAAGGGAAGTCTCTCCCCTCTGCAGCAGAGGCTCTTTATATATTTGCAACACCTTAGACACAACAAGGGTTTGCTCTCTGGAGGCTGTTGTGTAAAGCATTTCTGCTCCGTGTTTTCACCCGTTTTCATGAGTGCTCAGCTGCCTCCATTTCTGTACTTCCTCAGTGGAACAGATCAAATTCACAGCATCACATGTGCAAAAGGCTTCTGATGCATTGGAAGTGCTAATAAGTCTTCATCAGTGATGATGATGTATTTTCTTTTAAAATATTTTGCTTTGAAATATCACAGGATGAAAAAATATCCTCTGGTTTACAGCAGGGACTCGTTCCAGAAGGCAGGTTATGTTGAAACTATGTGTTAGTCCCAGTCTGACTGAAGAAACCCCTGGTTCTTATACATTTACTATAAAAAAAAATTGTTTCTGCCTGTGGCCTCTCAGCTGGTTTACATACTTTGCAAGGAGACAACTTAAAAGTTCTCTGTTAAGGATGAGGGGTCTGGTGCCAAAGTGAAAAAGACTACAAGTTTATTGAACAAAAGAAAAAAAAAAGGCTAGAAATGCAACTCTGAGACAACCTTTCAGAGATCTGTGGAGGCACAGGTCTGAAGAGAGTCTCACTCTGGACCATCATCTTATCAATGTAGAATAAATCCCAGTGGAGCCAAACACCAGGTCTCCATTGTAAAACAATCTTGACCGGTTAAAATGTCCTTTCTGGTCATCCCGAGAGTATCTGGTTGGTATCGACTTAAAGCACAAACAGGCTCTCACACTAAACAAAGATTTACAATCAGATGCTCATTAAGAGACAACCAAGGTTGAACAGGGTTTTATCATGGCCTTTACACAGAGAGACACTAATTTTCAGTTTACTAATGTCTTTGACACTAACCCAGCACATCAGAAGGATGAAACTCACACATATAAAATTACCACTACACATCTTTTTTTCTTATTCTCAAAAACCAAAAGATTTTGTCCTCAAACTTGGAAATGCATCCACTATCCATCACTCCTCTACATGAATGAAAGCAAGCTGTATGATAAAAGCAAGTAGGACATCGACTCACTTCATGTCAGCAAGATCTACAGCATGGCTACTAGACGGTCATTTGGACAAGAAATCCAGCCATATGGTGACAGAGAGAAGGAAGGTAGTCCATACAGAGGGCATTGCACTCCCAGAAGACCACAAGCAGATGACAACCATGAAGAAATCCTGAGAAAGGTCCTGAGAATTCAGGACAAAACTGATCTGAGCAATTAGCAGCTATCTGCAGTGATACCAGGCTGGCCAAAAGGAAGAAGCTCTGACCTCAGAGATTAAACACCATGGAGGGTTCCACGCCAAATCCAGTTTCCAGTCTACAACCACAGAAAGGGGACATCAGAGTCACCATTCAACTTCCACAAATTCATCAGGAAAATGGCTCCAACTCCATTTCCCAAAGAATGAAGGAAAATAAGATGGAGGAACCATCATAGGAGGAAGGGCTCCTGCATGGATTGCACCACAGACAGATAACTGAGGTCAACACTGGGAAACACCTTCCAATATGGTGGCAAAAGAGACTTAATATCCTGTGAGGCTTCCAGATACAAACCAACAAATGGTACTGGCCAACCAACCCGATAAGCAGCAGAGTAAAGCAGCAGTGACTGATGTAGCCATCTATCAGGAAACAGCGTGATGGTGGCAGAGCTTGTTTCAGCACAAGGCCTGGGCATTACCGACTGGCCCATGAGCTTCACTGTTATCAAGATATTTTCTAGCTATATTTCTGACCTTTTCCACTGCTTAAGTTTGGCTGAAACTAGGTCATGCCTCAGTAAAAGGATCTTAAACACAGCAGCAGATCTGCAACTGAATGACTGAAAAGGAAAATAATCAAGTTTGTTGCAACAAAACAGTAAAAAAAAAACAGACACCAAAAGTTCAGTAGTCATTTTGTTGAGGTCAGCCATCTGCTGATTTGTACTTGTTAAAAAAACACCAGTATTTATTACTGCAGTGTGAAATAATATGTTTAAAGCTAATAGACTGAACATTTACTATCTCAACCATAAAGACAAGGAATGCAGACATGTTAGCCCATAAAATCTACTACTAGAATAGTTAAAATTGTTCACCAGTAGAAAATAGAAATTACACAAACCTTATGATTTTGTGAATAACTGCAGGGTTTTAGATAACAGTTTGTTTTTCCGCACTCTGTCCTTTTTGGATTTTAATTGTTACCTCTAATGCCTCTAATTTGGGCTTCCTGGCTCAGTGGCAAACAGAGCAGGAAGGTTAGAACAAAAACAAGCTAATACCTATAAAATCTCTTTTCAAACCTTTTTCTTTCCTGTTTTTAAGCTTTGTTGCTGTGTTTGCCAGTCGAAACCTGAGGAATTTGTTGGTTTTATTTTCATGGCTGAATCTGCTGCGTGACAAACTGGAAGCTTTTCTACAAAAACACGTTTGAAGCTTTACCTTGTGCTGTTTTCCCTGTTTGTTTAACTATCTCAGACAGGTTTCATCATTAGTTTCCCCACTGAGTTTAATGACAGGGAAACTACTGCACTTACACGGTATTAAGCAAGCCACAGTTTATATATAGAGTTGTGAAAAAGAAGGATCTTTCTGCTAAAAAAGAAGCATGAAATGTTGTTTAGCAGAAGCTAAATGTGGCTAGTTGACGCTAATTGACTATGAACCAAAGCTAATGTGGCTCCCTGAGCACTTTGCACAAGTTGGACATGTTTATATGCAATAAAGAGATATGCAATAAGTTCATGTATATATGCAGTTTCAGTAACATTCCTGTGGTTCATCAGGCAATTACTGCTATTATTTTGAATAAACACTGACTGAAAGATGTGAAAAAGTGCATCACAGTTTGGTACGTTTGCACAACAAGAAAAGAAAATAATACTGAAGCAAACAGAGAGTTTTGCATCCACACAGTTCTTTCATCAGACTCCAGTGAGCAAATTGTTTGCTAAGGTTGTCTTACCTGTGGAGTGATGCAGTTGTTAATAAAACTGTATCTGTGTATTGTAGCTGTATTGTTGTTTCAGTGTATTTTAATGGGGCAACTGGAAACTTGCAGTTGTTCAGAGAATAATTTGAAACCCAATCATGGATATGTTTTTCCAGATTACTGCAGAAGCTAACTAACTTTTGACCATTTTAAAAATCACATTCAGCGTTTCACACACTGATTAATCTAGAAGACGTTTTCAATAATAGCATGTGAATAAAAATTTAAAAGTGTTTTTTGTTAGTTCAATCCTGTAATCAGGAGCAACTTCAAGCTTTTCTATTCTTAGCATTTAGCAACACATTTATTAATCTTGATATTATCATGTATCTCTTCAATGATATGCAAAATCAATTTTAGATTATTATTAAAATCCCAAGAAGACTGGTTTAGTTATTGCAGTGACTCTAAAAAAGAAACTTTACAAAATCATCGTTTCCAGAAGAGGATTCTGCCTGTGACACTTTAACCGGATCTTCCAGGATTCCTTTTTTAATTTGCAACATGGATTCATTCAGTGAAATATCCACCTGAAGCTTTATTATATGAAATGGCCTCCAAAGGATAATTGATTTGCTCATGCTGCCGGCTGACAATAACACGAAGCCACTGATCACTGACTGGGATCAGCAGTGCTCATCATTTATCTGTGGCAAAGTGCTTGCAGTGCACTGCATTACTTTCCTGCTATCACTCTTACAGCACTGCTTTGCCTCTTTCAGCTGTTAGAGCATTCAGAGGCAAGACAAAGAAGGATGTTCACTCCTCACATCTACTGACTCCTGAAGGACAAAGCTGCTGGTTTTGTCTGCAAAACCCACACGACGGTTCTGCCAAAAGCAGTAAAAACTTTTACTTTTATCATGGCAGATGTGTGCTTTAAGCTCTTCAATATGTCCTGTCTTTTCATCTATACATCATGGAAACCTGCATTGAGAATATCTTAGAAATAGGTTCTGCACTTCTGATTTAATAACACTCTTGTAGTTTATTTTTCCTCATGGCATGTCAAATGCATCAACAAACATAAAGGCAATTTTCTTCCCCAGACCTCATTGTCTTTTGTCTGGGAGGGTTATCTCTTTAAGTTTGCACCAGAGATAAGATGAAATAAGTGCATCTTTTCCACATCTTTCCGTCTAATATGGAGAACAATGATTAGCTAAACACTTTGAATTTTCAAGGCAGCTCTTGTAAAGGATTCTGCAAGTGATGTGTGGATCAATACTAAAACATCTATAGCTCTGTGTTATAGAACCAGTTTTCAAAATAAAATACTGAAGTTTAAGTAACTTAAAATTACACAAAAATGGTAAAACAATGGAAAGTAACAATAAAACCAGCATCTTGTTTACATTTTACCCAGTTGGTAGGAAATACTTTTTTCACTTGCCAGAGTGAAATAAGGCAAAGTGTAGCTGTCAGTCAGTCATCCATTGATTCTGTTTAATGTGTAGTAATATGTTCACTGTTTTCACTTAAAATGTGTAATTCTGCACGTTTCATTTCATGGTATGCTTTTCTTTGTAACCTAACTCCACCATGTAAAACCATGATGAATGTGTCTCTAGCATTGCTTAAAACAGGGATTTCCACATCCTGTCCTCAAGGCTGATATCCTGTGGGCCAGGTGTGCCAAGTCCAGTCCTTGAGTTCAACCATCCTGCCATTCATCCACCTCTGCAGAGAGCTGGTAATGAGCCAGTGATTGGATTCATCTGTGTTGGACAAGGGTTGCATCCAAATGTTGCAGGATGGTGGATCTCCCGGACCAAACTTCTGCAGCACGGCTAGATATTTCATGCTTCCCTGCAGCAACACACCTGATTCACATGAATGGGTCATAATAGACTGGTGCAGAACTTAACAAGCTGTGAACTTAACCTTTATTTGAATCAGGATGAGTTTTACCTGCAGGACACTGACCCTCGAGAACCGGATTTGGAAATCCCTGATCTTAAAAACCTTGCAGCGTACACAGAGTGTGCTGTGAATGGGAAAAGGCCAACCAGTGGAGCTTGCTGCCTCTCCAGCAAGTCCCTGTTAGGTCTCAGCTTTCCTAATGATATGACTGCGAGTGGAAGCAGTTGCAGGGATGAGAAATGTCACCAGGGTCCGTTTCAGAAAGCGAGTTCAACTTAGCATGAACTAAACTCCGACCCAGAGGTTGATTTACCCAGAACCTGCTTATTTCCAGTATGTCTGTTCCAGAACAGCTTATCAGCTCATCTCAGTAATTGACCCGGAACAGGTTGCTAGATCATTGTGGGGTTAACAGAGAGACAAATAACCATTCCCAGACCCTCCTGGTGACCAGTAACCTGACATGCATGTAGACAGGGGGAGGAGGTCGGAGTATCTGTAGAAAACCCAGGGAGAACGTGGAAACCTCCCCCAGCCGAGGCTCAAACCAGCAACCTTCTCACTGGGAGGCAGCAGTGCTAACAACCATGTCACCATTTAGCTCATGCTTGAGTTCTTTATAGCAAAGATACTAAATATATTTGCAAACAAATAGCTTAAATAATACTAAAGCTATTTATTTGCAAATATTCTTTGTATCATTGGAACCTTATCAACCCTTTCCACGGGGAAAAGATAAATGGAAAAAAAGAAGTAAAGTTTGCTCATCTGCTCTTTTAGGAGGTCATGCATGTAGTTGTTGACATTATCAGGAGTCCAGTCTGCTCTGCCAATGTGCTGCTCATGATGCAGGGAAAGTAGCCTGAAAAGTACTTTCACCTTTTTGTTTTTTATGGAGTAAAAGTTAAACAAGCAAGTAGAAAAATAAAACTGAAATGTTTCTGAAGTGCTTGTGTTAGACGATTTCTCATTTCACCAATGATTGCATCACATCCCAGAATGGTGTGAGGAGGCTGTTGCAGACGAGAGCGAAAGGGTGTAAATGGAGCTCTAATGTGATAAAATGAGTGCACTGAAGTGTTAGGTGCCTACTTTGTGTGAAAAGCTGTGCACCGTGATTTATAACAGGAGACCTTAACGCATTGTGGATTGTTTTAGAGTATCTGTGCCTGCTGGTGTCAGAAAGTGGCACTTTAAAACAGAAATATCCCGTTTTAGCTATGAAGTCCAACACTGAGCTGTAATGAACAGCAAAATTCCTTTTTACATCTTCAGGACAAGTTTGCAGAATAAGTGTCACAAAAATAAAGCTGGGAATTAAAGAGTCATTTAAACATGAGAGGAATGCCCGAACCACCTCATCTGGCTCCTCTCCATGTGGGAGCAGCGGCTCTACCCGGTCTCTCCCAGATGACCGAGCTTCTTACCCTATTTCTAAGGGAAACACTGGCCTCCCCTAAGGACTCTAGAAAGGATGGGGGCTCTGTGCTGCTGTTCGGTGCATAAAGCGGAGGGAGGCAACCCTCTCGTCCATCAGGGTGAACCCCAGTGTCCAAGCGTAAATAGTATGCCCACACCTGCCCGGCGCCTCTCACTGAGGAGCAACGCCAGAAAGGAAGAAGGTCCAACCCTTCTCAGATATACTGGTTCCAGAACCCAAACAGTGCGTTGAGGTGAGTCCAACTATATCCATTCGGAACGCTTCAACCTCACGCACCAGCTCAGGCTCCTTCCCCGCCAGAGAGGTGACGTTCCACGTCCCTAAAGCCAGCCGCCCAAAACGACAACATAAAGTAATGTAAAAAAGAATGCTGAAAAAGCTTTAAAATAATATTTATAAAATATTTCTAAATATTGATAAGTGTGGAAGTACTGTGATCAAAATGTAAACTTTCATATTTCTTCATGTAATCATTTATTTATTTGTGGTATTTATTCAAGATAAATGAGTAAGAAGTAAGAAATAGCCTCTAAACCGGTATGCTAATCCTCTGTGGTCTTCATTTAAAAAGGTCAGCAGTTCAGCTGAAAACACTTGACCCTGGAGAATAAAGAAACTTGAGATATTTTGACAAATAAATATGATGTACTTTGAAAATGCGATTGGGGTCATGAACTCGAAAAAGGCTTTGAGAAAAATGAGCTTTAAATGATTTAAGAGAAAATTTCAGTAAATAATATGCTTTTTTAAGGAGAAAGGCTTAGCTATGTTTTCAACAGCTCATTTAGCAGGAATCAACTTCCTGTTGGTATTTTATGTGACTGTCCTCCAGCCTTTCACTAGATTTTATTTAAATCTACCGACCGTCCAAGAAAAGTACTTTCTCCAGTAAAAAAAAAAAAAAAAGAATCTGAGGGATCATTTAGTTTATCAGTTCAGTCCAATCTTGCTGAAAAACATGAAATAATCACAATCATTTGTATTCGTACTGAGAAAAATGAAATATTTCTAACAGTTTTTGTGCTAAGTAGCTTTAAAGTACCACAGATTAATGAGGTGTGTGGTCTACAGGTACAGCATGTGTGTGTTTAGCCACCGCAGCTGAACACACACGCTTAAGCTTCACACAGTCCAAGCCCCCTGAATATAACCGTTACTACTCAGTGGTTCTGAGCACGTCTAGATTGTGCACATCCCATGTTCAATTCCACCATTTTATTTACTGTAGCAGGACATTACTCTGTGGATGTTTTTTTCTGAAAAAAGATATTAAAACAACAAATACTGACAACATACTTGATAAATGCATCCACTTGGTTAGGTTTGATAAATTTGTCAAACAATTATTAAACCCAAATACAGAAATAAAGAAAGGTAAATTATACTCAGAGTTCATTTTATTACTCACAATGGTTCCTTTGTTCTCAGAGTTTGGAGGGAAAACGACTGGGCCTGTCTACTGGGAACGATTATAAAACTTCCTGGTGGCATGGATTGGTTTGTAGGTTCTAGTGGGTGTGGTGATAATAATAATAATAATAATAATAATAATAATAATAATAATAATAATAATAATAATAATAATATGATGATGATGATGATGATGGAAGACAGCTTGGGATTTAACAGCCGCCCCTTCAAATGGGATATTTACACTTACATAATAAAACACAATTTGCTTCAAACACAATAAGTCAAATATAGTTAGGACTACTAGTCTCGCCAGAGGTCTCACCTGTCTTTTTCCCTTATATGAGACCTCCACTGTGCAGATTCTACCATCATGGTTGCGTATAACACATAATACTTTAGTAACAGGGTAACTGAGTCCATCAATAGTACAACTTAACCTTCTTTAAGTGGTTTACTGTCTTTTGCCATTTGTTTCTTATTTGCAAAGTAGGCAGATGGATCCTAATGAAAGAGGATCAAAAGTGATTAGTTAACACGTTGCTGTGTCTCCGTCTCCTCTGTCCCAGCAAAACAACACGTCTCGCCGCCCCATCAGGAGGAGATTCGGGGTAACTGTATCGGGGTTTGCTGTGTCGGAAGAAGCAAAGTCAATGTTTCATTTCCATCAGGACAGTGTGTGATACCTCCTCTGAAATAGTCTGAAATCCTACTGCCACATTAAGAGCAGCTTTAACTGATAGGATGTTTATAAATGTTGTTCCATGCACCCCATTTGTTGTGCAAAAACCAATGTATTAGTGAGGAGTTACTGACAGTCTAAAGAGCTGATTCAAAGGAATAAACTTCACTTTATGAGCACACCAACCAGCCAATGACATGCAAAGACATACTTTACTCTGAAAGGGTGGGTTATTCTCAGGGAATTGTGCCAAAAGATCTTTGTAAAGATCCAAAAGGTCCGATAATTACAGCAATTCACCCCAGACTAAGTTATTAACAATGCATTTCATTCTGCATTTTGGATGATGTTATGTATTATGCTCACCTTTACAGCTTAGCACTTTCTTCTGCTCAATTCCTTTCATCCAAACCTACCACCATGCAACCCTCCTCCAACACACCCAAATCAAAACTGAACTCCCTCTCCTCTCCTGCAGGTCATTAAGCTCTGCTAATGAGCCATTCATTTGATTCAGGTGTGTTGTAAAAGGGCTGCATCCAAAAGGTGCCAGATAGTAGATTTTGAGAAGTGGAAACCAGTTTGTGTGGTCCCAGAAACCGAGCAAACATAACTGATTGTTTGATGTCATTTTAATAGAAGATCCTGATCTTAATGAGCAGGTTTTTATTCTTTATTTGGTGGTTAATTCTGTCAGTAATGTGCTCCTAATAAAGTGTTTTTATGTTTTGAACTAGCAAAATGGACACTTTAAAGCAGTCTCCTATCAATAAAAACTGATCTTCCTATTCATCCATTTGTCACTTCAGTGCAGCTGCTTCTCCCATAAGTGCTTAGCTTTTGATGTACAAGTGGCAAAATCCCCCTGAAATAAAACTCATGCCAAAAATAAAAAAAACTGAAATGTTTATTGCTTCAAAACAATAAAGCTGCCAGTAAAACAGAGTCCATATAATACTGCCTTCCCTTTGTGATTGTATTATTTAGGTTGCTGGGGGGAGGGAAACATTTGTGTGATTTATTTTTCAGAGCCTACTTCCCTGTAGACCAAACAGCAGTTTGAACCTCGTCCATGAGGGACTTTGTCCTCCAAGCACTCAGGAAATTCCATCCAGGAAATAAAATGTACATCAATATCTTTTATGACTGAGGAGTCACACTTTTGTAATGTTAGTGGCAAATAGAAGACCATGTAACAAGGTTCTGCAGGGGAAAAATGGACTCATCAGAAAGCCTCCCATTTCCCTTCCTCAAGAAGAACACTTTGCTCACAGATAAAATAGATTTTTTTCCAGAAGATTAATGTTTATGAAAGCTGTAAGCAATCAAAGTATGCTTCAAGATTTTCCTTGTATACATATCTTTGGGAAAAATAAATCATTAAAGACATCTAAGCAGTTGATTTCCCTTGCTTCATAGTTTAAATACCCCGCAGTACCTTATGTGTAGGCAGTGATGTTGATTGAACCCACTGAGCCCTTGCCCTGAAATTCACCCTAGAGGGAAAAAAAACTCATTTGCTCATAAAAACACTCCTAATTTTCTAAAATCCAGAGAAGTTGGTGCTAGAATTGGTGAATATAGATTTTAAAAACAATTTTAGGGATTTCTCAGCTTGTGAGTGGAGATGGGACCTCTTCACTATTTATTGATTCAGACAGGCTGGGATATCTTCTATAAACCCAACTGGGACAGAAAAAAAGATGCTTAATGGAGCTAAAGAATAAACCCTTCTCCCTAAAGCAGAAGAAATGTTTTCTTTGGTTGTCAGGCAAACTCTGCCATCTCAAATCTTACAAACCTTCCCTTCCAGGTATAACTCAACACCGGCTATTCTGGAGACGTGAGAGAAAAGAAAATGTCAGTGCAGGTTGAAGGTTGGATTGTAACCATGTCAGGGCGAAGCATGTTCTTTATTATGATAAAACAGCCACAAAGGATGAAAGCAAAAAAAAAGGCAACATCACAAAACAGTGAAAAGAAGAGAAAACAAGATGATTTCATATGTGTATCTAATACAATAAGGTCAGGTTTTAAATTAACTCTTTTTTTGTGGATGTGACACTGTGCACTCATTAGAAAGTTGGTTGGAGAGGATATGCAGCAACAGCGACTCAAATGATACCTGATTCCAATATCATATGCACGATACCTTTTCTGAACACATTTCATTTTAATCTAGATGAACTACTGTAGTTACACTCCTAACTGTATTTCTCACAGGCTCAATAAAAAAAAAATAGAAAACAGGAAAATGTTGCCTATTTTATTGATTTGGGATTTCCAGATATGGTCGTCGAGGGCCAGTGTCCTGCAGGACGTTTCCCAACCGAAACACACCTGATTCCATTAAAGTGATCTCCACAGCTTGTTGCCAAGTTCTGCAGCAGTCTGTAAATGAGGCATTTCTTTTTGAATCAGGTGTTGCAGGATAAAGCCACCTGGGGCATCATTTATAAAACTTGCGTAGCAAAGAGAAGCCAACATGAGGCGAACGTACAGAGAACAGGAAATGCTGTGCACATGCACTTCCTGGTTTTTAAAACAATGCGCACGGCCCACGCCTGTTCAACGGGCGAGAGGCGGGGTACACCCTGGACAGGACACCAGTCCATCACAGGGCTAACACACAGAGACGAACAACC
>JBAMIG010000012.1:6866682-6877838 GCA_037177335.1 Kiunga ballochi
ACAAGTTAAACAGAAGAGGTCCTAGCACTGACCCCTGAGGTACTCCACAAGTCATGTCCACTCGTTCAGATTCATAGAAATCTATAGAAAGCAGAAATAACACAGTGCTTGCTCCAAATCCTTTTCTCCGGGCCTGGATTGCAGCTGTCTTTATGAATTGCAATGATCTCGTCGGCTTTTTTGGGGTTTTAGTTTTCTTCTCAGTGGTTTGTTTGTCACTTCTGCAGGAATGGTTTGCTGTGTTGGCCCTGCATAGATTGGCGACCTTACTATTTCTATTTGCTGAGATCCAGAATTTCCACAACTCTCAATTTGACCAAGTGGTGCAGAAAAATAATTAATTGTTAATTAAGATTTTTATAATCTGTCCCCCCAAAAGATTCTATTAGCATAAATTTAATGGAAAATCTGTCTACAAGGAAAATCCTGGATGGGACTGTAATACCATTTCAAGCATTTAAATCCAAAAGGTAGCTCTATCTCTAAAGTCTAGCTCTGTCCTGAAGGCTATGTTGACCAATCACAGCGCTAACAAATAAAATAAGAAAAAAAGGAAAACTAGGGTTTTAATCCCTGCAACATTTTCTGCATTAGGAATTAAATTGTTTTTAACCAATTATTCAGATAGTAGGTGATTATCAACCCAGTGTTGTTTCAAGTTTGAACTAATCCAAGTTATTTTATAAAGCACTGTTATTCAAACCGGATGAACAGAACAATAAAAACATAAGAGGATAAAGAAACAATGAAACTGGTTCAAATGAGAGCAAAAAAGGAGAGACAGTATTGTTATGTTGTTTATTTATCTGACAGTCTGTATCAGATCCATTTTACAGAACAGATGTTACACAGTTCACATCTGGACCCGAGTTCAGAACAGACAGTATGGGTGATAAAGGTCTCTTATCAGGAAACACACGTGTGCAGTTAGTTAGTAAAAGTTACATTTGCATAAGGAAAACAACGTGTTAAGGTCGCATCACTGAGAAACTGCTTCAAAACAAGCTAATATGAACTGTGTGAGTTTGGTTTCCCATCCTTTCCTGTGATCTCAGTGTGGAGCCCGGGACACAGGAACGGCTTCATAAACAGCTTTTCCCACCATGCAGATCAGTTATGTAGCTCATATAATTCAGTCAAATCCATCTTAAGTTTTCATGAACTTGTGTGAATAGGATGAAACAAAGTCATTCCCATTTATCATATCAGCATTTATTCATTTCATTCTTTCCTCCTCACTTCTCTGATGAAGATGTTTAAAAGGCTTCCGCTTAGTTTGCCTCTGGCTGTGTTCAGTCCTTTGCTTTGGCTTTTCAGGTGATATTAAAGCATTAAGTAAAGAAACGAGAAGCACATTTGATAAATAAGCAGAAATATTCCTTGGAGTTTGTTTGTGTGATTTACAGTTTTACATTCAGTGCTTTTCACTCCATCTGGTTTGTCTGAATTTCAAACAAGTCCACACAGGAGATAATCCCATCGCTGAATCAAAAGTATATAACGCTCCCAACATGAAGCACTTATTCATTTTGAGCTGAGCTTCAGAAGTGGGAGGCAGTCGTCTGTCAAAGCAGCTTTTACACATCAGTGTCTTAACATCTTCTTGGCAAAGTATGAAAAGCATGTAAGAGACAGATTCAACACTAAATCAGGACTCAGAGGACACAGCAGCAACCTAAATAAGTAGAAATGTGTCACAGCGAAGCACATTCTGCTCTTAGAACAGCTGCCAAATGCAAGAGGAGCTGTCCTCTCGCTGGGCGTCCTCTGAACACAGCGAGTGGAGCTTTGATACCAGATAAATCTGCTCTCCTTTTGCTGTCGCTTCAGGCCAAGTGGAGAGATTCTCTTTGGGGAGTGTTCAGGCCTCGGCCACAATGGTTTGCGGGGGAGATGGTGAGTCACGACTGTGTGGAAGCGGTGATAGAGAACAGCTTTTTAATGTCAGCCATAATACCCAGGAAGAGATACGGGGCCTGATCGAGTGCGGCACTTCCCAAAGAGCAGCGTGTTTTTAGGAATGTGTTTGGGATCAGTGGCAGCGCCGACAACCAGGACAATCACAATCAGCAACTTTGGTTTGGTTTTTTTTTGTTATTTTTGCTTTATTTGACTGTTTTGTTTCCAAGAGAATGAAAACAACTGTGCAAGTCAAAGACTGCACATTTCTGAGCAAAGCAACCCTTCCAATGTGATGCACAGCTCATAGGCATAACCTTCTGCTTTACTGGGTGTGAGAATAAAAACCTAACCAAGCATGAAGGGGCTGTCTTGTCCACTCACATGCTGACACATTGCTGATTCATAGATCACCTTTTTTATCTTGAGTATTTTATATTTGACCTATAAACAAAGAAAAACAGGAGAATCTTCTGAAAGATAAAAGAAGCGACTGATTTTACAGGGCTTCATTTATTCATTGCAGACTGTGTGAAATTTCTTCCCACAGTTTCATCGTTTATTTATTTTCACCTGAGAAAACATCCATACGTCCAGGGATGCCAAACTGATCCTTAGGAGTAAAACTCAATGCTCTTCATGTGTCTCTGATAGTTACACAAACTATAACAATAAAAGTCTGAAATGAACAAACATTACGTAACCAAAACTCCCAAAAGAGCAGCATACTGGGAGCTACATGTAAGCAGCAACTTGTTGAAAATGCAGCTCGATCACAGCCCTAAAACCACTGAGTTAATAGCAGAGTGTCTTGTTGCTACGACTCTTGTAAGAGGATGTGACACAGCAACTGATTAAAAGTCTATTAAATTCAAGTGTTGAAGGCAAGAAAAAGCAGCACTTAGGATCTTAGAAACAGGGACAGATCCAGGCAGTGATGGCTTAAAGAGCTGCCATGAAACTAATCTAAAATGACAGGTTTGGTTGCAGATTGCTAACATGGAGCAATTATCAGTAATAGGAAGGATGCGTCATGTAATTTGTTTAGAAAAAAACACCTTAATGTGCACCAGTAGATCTCATCACATACTGATGAAACTGGAGAGGGAAAACAGACCCATAACCTGGACAATAAAGGAGTCAAAGAAGTCAAATTATGATTACATTCGAAACAGGAAGTAAAAAATAAAAGAGGACAGCAGACAATCTTCTGCGTTCAATCCGCTGGTGACATCATCAATGCTTCATTCGTCATTCAGCTACAGAGAAGACGAGTCTGAACAAAGTATGTGAGGAGGAAACACGATATGTCACTTTTACACCTGTTCTGTTTGTTGTTTTAGGAAGAATCAGCCAATCACATGGCAGCACCTCAATACATTTAGGTATAAAGATATGGTAAGGTCAGCTTTCATCCATCCATTTTTCATACCGCTTCATCCGAGCCGGGGTCACTGGAGCCTATCCCAGCAATCACTGGGCGAGAGGCAGGGTACAGCCGGTGCTTTCTGAAGCTCAGAGTGAAAATCAGAAGAGGAACAAGAGGAATTTGATGGACTTTGAACCTGACATGTTGTAAGTAAGAGCACTTCAGACACTGATGATCTGCTGGGATTTTCACACACAACTTCCAGAAAATGAGCTGAAAAGAAGAAAATTCTCAGGGAACAGTAACAGCATGGACAATGTCTTGTCTTGTTGATATCAGAGCTCTGAGGAGGAAGGGCACACTGGATTAGAGCAACTTAGTCACTGCATGTTTACTACCAAATTATGCAGAATACCATCAGACTGCAGAAACAGTCCACTCTGGCTCTGACTCCAGTCATCTGAGCACAGGAAACAGAGACACAATTCAGACTCAGTAAAACAGAACAATATAAACCTAGAAAACTTGCCTTGAATGATGCATATTAACCTCAGCTGCAGCATTCAGACAGCAGGGGCCACGTTTGGCTTAAACAGCACCAAAGTATGGATCCATCCTACCTATCAACCATGCTTATGGTGTAAAGGTGAGGGAGTTATTTTATTATTACATTATCTGATTATGTCAATGCAACTTAATGAGCACATTATACCATCTTCTGATAAATACCTCCAGCAGGATAATGTTGATGTTTCACACTGTAGTAAGTTCACTGCATGACACAGTTTAAGTTAACAAACTTAATCTGATCTAGGTTTGGAAATCTCATCAAGAGACATGGCCGAACTGAAGAGGACACATCCCGGGAGACAAATAACTGGAAGGAACTGCTGCTATTGTCTTGTTGCTTTATCATTAGGCTGTTTATTATAAATTGATCAAACTGATGATGCTAACCAAATAAAGCTAAACTGAACTGAATGGAAATAATAACACAACAAGCCTTCAAAGGTTTTTTTTTCTTCTAAATCCAAGTCTCTACAGTTCAGACCAACGTTGTTTTACTAATATAGGGCAGTATCTATGACAAAAGAGCCATACTTAGCTACAATATTTGATCTATTAGCTTGCAGTACATGATATTAATATAAATTATTTAAAAAGCTGTGCCAAAATTGGGTTTAATAATTTTAATTTGTCTAATGTTTGTTTAATAAAAGCTGTGACTCATTGCAAATTAGTCTACAAACTGTCCCAAAGCTAAGAAAGTGCTAAGCCGTGTGGCAATCATTAGCATGTTAGCTTTTAGAGTTTATGATGCATGCATTAAACACATAAACCCTTTGGGTTATGAAAACCTTACGTTGTCTGATTTAAGTGCAGCTAATCTGTGCTTTTCACAACATCCATTGTTGTGGATGGTGGACACATGCACTGCAAATAAATGTGAAAAAACCGATGAGGTGAAGAAAGTTGTCGGTATTTTGCTCTTAATATGTTTCTTAATCCTCTTTAGCCTCCATGTTTCATGACTACATCCATTTTTTTCTATAATTTTAGGAAAAATGGAGAAGATGTGAGAACTAAATAAACTGGAGAGTAAACTATGATATACAGCACATCATCATTTTAAAATGCTGTAAATGTAACTGAAACCCACATAATTCACTTTAGTGCCTTATCTTATTTAGGAGGCTGCTTCCTCATGCATACCTGTTTCATTACTCACTTCAAAGGCAGAGAATATCTTAGCATGCTCAGTGCTTTGTGTTTTCTTCTGCTCATACATTTTGCATTTTAATGCAGAGCTCTTATTATCTTAGCCATAGAGTTGCATGTCATGTCTGCGTTATTCATTGTTTGCTGATTATTTTTACTACATGCACATAAAAGGGTTTATGAAGAGAATGACCCTGAAGCACAAAGCAAACCAGATTCCATGAAAACACGAGACTGAATTAATCATGCAACAGTTGTGTTTGTACATTTAACTCTGCGGGACAGAAAGGCATCTTGGGGTTCAATCAACTCTCACTGATTCTTCATCATGACAACAAAAGGTTGTAGTATAAATTGCTCTTTACCTCACAAACATGTTAAAAATGTACAACATTTTAGTGCAAACACTGAAGAATCTTTAAAAATAAATAGTCTTTTCCCATTTATTTTCAGTGCATCATCACATATAATTATTGTGATTTCATATTTATATCACACTTCAAGCTGTAGGCTGGATCCCAGGAAAGTGCTTATTTGTGAGATTTGTGAGATTGAGGACATTTGAAAAACCTCTTCATGATATTTTTGTTAGAAAGTAGTCATAGTTTTTGTTACTTGGGAGCAAGCTTTTTCATTTTCATGCTTAAATATTAGCCTTCTCTCCCCTTTAAGCATTGCTTTTGCACTCAAAAAGTCCCTGTTTGCACAGAAATAATTTATTTTGTGCTTTATTTCAAAACTCCCGTTTTCAACTGACCTTCCAGCACTCCACGCAAGTTATGTGTGCACACTTTCTACTTTAAAACATGCCAGAGGTGGTTTTGGAAAAAGGAGTCATGAAACCGAAGCCTCAGGATCTGCAGAAACCCCCATGATGGGCTTTCATTTCATGTAGGAATTACCACCCTAGGAAGAATTGTACTCCCCTTGTCATTTGCCACACCTGCTCCCTCATTACCACTGTGGATTTATCATTAATCAGATAAGTTTCCATCTGGATGCATATCATTGCCAGGAGAATACAGAAGTATTGCTGCCGCTGTCATCTGGTCTTATTTTAGGCTATTTTAGCAGCAGGACATGGCACTAGTTGACACATGCAATGGTAAATTTGACATGGGTGAGTAGGATATGGAATTGTTGGACGTAAATACACATAAAAGCAGAGACTTTTATTGCATAGGGAGAAGAGAAGTATGATAATAGTGGCCAATGAGGTCAAGTTAAAGATGTTAAAATGCAGTGCATCATAAACAAAGTGGACATTAACAAGGCGGCTGATTTTAGGGTCCATCTCAGAGTGACTTACCCATTTGGCACATTTGCCTGCATGAACAGATTCATTCCACCAGGAAAGTAGATGGAACTGAATCATAATTCTTTATGGAAAGCTGCCTGAACTGGAACTATCAGCAATCTGACATTTCTGTGCGTCTCTGTTCAAAACCTGCTCGGCTGCCTTAAACTCTCATGCTCTGCTTGCTCTTCTGCCGTTGTTTCATTTCCAAACAGCGGCTGCTTAATTTACAGCCAGGCGTGCTCTCCAAACCAAAACAACATGTACATGTAGAACATGTAATGCCCCAGCAACCTAAACTACATTATGGAAATGAGGAGTTTTTCCTTCATGTCTCGTCTGACGTCCTCTCAGACAGAGTGATGCTGTTTGTACATCGTGACTATTCAGGGAAAGGTGTGACCACCTTCCACATATTATTCTGAAAACCATGAAATGTTTGGTTAGACATCAATCTTTCTTCTTCCTTAATGCAGAAATAGAGGTCGTGGCTTCTGACGCAATATGCAGCCTGTCTGCGTTCCTAAGATGGAAGCCTGGCCTGATTTCAAGGTAGACTGGCTGGCTAAATTTAGGAGCTGTAATTCATTCATCACCCAGTTAGTGAATGCACCAGAGATGGCCATTCTTCTTCCTAGGTGTTAAATCTGTCCTTCAGGGGCTTTGCCCATGACTTTGAAACAGTCTGCTGAACAAGGTTTCCTCAGCTAATCCAGCTGCCAACATGTGCCTGTATTGTTTCCTCACAGTTCAGTCAGCACGATGGATCTACACGCTGCCTGTTTCTCTCCATCTTGCTGAATTTTCAACCCACCTCAAACACAGACAACAATTTAGTTTAGTTTAAATATCGCAACAATCCACATGAAGTCATTTCCAGACAAGTTATGGTCATTAGAAGACACATTGATCTGAGATAAAGCAGAAAACAAGAATGTTAGGAAATGTGGGAATAAAAAGAAATGCCAGCCGCTTCTTACGGTGATGGGAAATTAATTCATGGAGGAAACAAGAACAAGAGGTGCATCAAACGTTCAACAAGTCAATAAAGCTATTAATGGATGATGTTGACAGTTCAGTGGGAGTGCTTAACCACACCTCTGATCACATGATGAGGCAGAGGTGGACGGGGATGATTCTTCTCTCTTCCTTCTTCCTCACCCATCTTCCTTTCATCCTCTTCATCCCACAGGTTCTAAGTCTGTTTGACATCCTGAGTCGGACCCTCCACACTGAGTCCCCCCCCCGCCCCGGATGACCCATTCAGATAACTTTACAATCATCTGTAGCCTCATCCATCCTTTCCACTAAACCATTAGCTCACATTGTTCAGGCTCCTTGGTTGTGAATTAAATGAATAAATCTTTTATCCGGTCCTGATTATTGGTCTGAAGAAGCTTCCATCTTTATCATTTCTGTACTGATAAAGAAAAATACGAAATATGTAGTAAATTCATGCATTAAAGCAAAGAAAACCCAAAGCTCTGAAAATATCTAAGTAGATATTTAATTATTAATTCAGCACCAAACTAAGCCAAGTTTAAGTTTCTGACCAGTTTAAAGCTTCTTGTCTTTATGGAAGAAATTTGGCAAGAATTTAAAACAAATTTAGTGTAGCCTGGTTACTGGTCCCATCCTGCTAAGCTTTACATTTAAAGCTGTACTTTATTTAAAACTGATGATGAAATGGGTCTGCTTTGTTGTAAGAAGCTTAATGTATGTTTAGAAAACGCTGTAAGTTGGTAACAGTATGGAGTTCTTCATTGAATAAATATAAATATAAATATAAATATAAATATAAATATAAATATAAATATCAGGAGAACACAACATTTTACGGCAGCGTTTGAAGACACTAATCTTAGATGATGAAATGACTTCATAAGAGTAAAAAACCTGACAGGGCTAATGCAAAGTTTTCTTTTTGCAACATGAACATGACATTCATGGCTGCAGTTTTTACACTTTTTAAGCATTATTACTGTTACTATAGCAAATAGCTAACATTAGGAAAAGATCACAGTTTAGTCACGTTGTTCACAAACACATTCTCCTCATAAAGTATCAGCATTTACAACCCTTTGCATATTTACTGACTGGAAACGAGTCTGGAACTGATCCATTCAGCTAACCTGTAAGTAGCCTATTGCTCTTTATTTCTTATTTATTAATCAATTTATTTCCCTTGCTAATTCCTCATGTCATAAAGGCTGAATGACAGCGTTTACTGTGGTGCTGATACATAGCTCTGAGAGTTACATATGTAGTTTCACAGTTTCCCTCTGAACTCTACCTCCGTCTGAGCTTAAACAACCATTTTTTCTGCTTAGCATGATTCTGTTGTCAATACACATTTTCCATAAAGTAAAATTAAAGTGCTATAAAATTCATTCAGAGCTTAATCAGCTACTTATACATGCAAGGACTCCAGATGAAGATTTATGATGAGATCTGAAAACGAAAGCAGGTTTAGCTGTGTGAGTGTTGCAGCAATCAATTACTGGCTTCTCTCTGAATAACGTTAATTGATGTAAAATTAGCAAACACGCCTTCGGCTCTCAGTCTATTATCCAGCGATTACTTTGAAATAAAAAAAATAAATTAAAAAAACCCCAAAGAGTCAATTCATTTGGGTGATTTCACACTCTAAAAAACACTCAGATTTGAAAGGAAAAAAATGTTGAGTAATGATAAACTCCTCAAGTGAGCCCATAAGGAGACAGTGTGAGAAGTTAGGATGGAGAAATCCTCCTTTAAACATTTTATGGATGGCAAAAAGAGCTGAAATGACTCCTTTATGACCTGCGCATGACCTCCAGGGTGTAACCTTAGTAATCACATTTCATCAGCTGAGGGCATCATTTAGGATGACATGGACAGAGAGATGCTAATACACTCTTTCTGCGTGAGACTGAGCACCACCGGCACTTCCTCTTACCCTCCATCCACTGAGCATGATTGGGATAACAAGAGGGGTCAGTGGCAGTGATGGAGGAGATGGGCAGCAGTGGCTCCTCGGGGTGGCCGCATTACTCACCGCTTTAATCGCTGCACTGATAAGCATTTGTGGCAGAGACTGCAGGGAGGCAGTTAGGGCCTATTTGCAGCTCAGTCAAAAGTGCCCTCACGCTCTGATTGATAATCTTCTGCACTATTCAGGGGAGATGTGTCGGAGAAGGCAGAGTTAGAGATCAGAACTACCCTCATGACGAGTTAGCTGATTGGAAATTAAAGTCTGGCCACTGGGTCTGACCTCAATTTTACACAAAAAGGAAGTTATTAAAAACTATTAACTCAAACAAAATAATAACTCATGTAAAGTTGTTAGATCCAATCATAAATAAAAAAGTCATATTAAGCTTTAAATTCATCCAAAGGAATTTATTTAAGTCCAACATGTAAAGAAAAAAGACAGTATTTTCTCCTCTAATGTCTCTCCTGCCTTCCTGCATTGAAATACACACTCAGAAATAAAGGTACCAGATTTGACCTAAAAGGGTACAATTGCTTGTCGCTGGGGGTGTACCCTTTTGAGAGACGTTTCTGTACCTTTCAGTCCAGTTTGAACCTTTTTTCATTGTCTGAAGGCCCATATATGAGCTTTTGAAGATCAATTATGTACTTTTGAGAGAACATTCTTAAAAAATGTACCTATAAGTACAGAAATGTTCCCATCTCACACCTCTATTTTTGAGTGTGTAGAATGAAAAGATGGATTTCTCTTCTTCAGTGACTGATGGGGAATACAGGTAGATGAATGGTTTTTTTTGTGTGCCATGAAGCATTTTATATATATTTGCAGTGTGGCGTTTGACCTCACAGCAGCATCTTGATGTCACATGATGTCTACATTGTCACCTCATTGATCAGCAGCTTTTCCCTTTGTGCTTTTCTTCCTGAACAGCTTTTCCACACTTTGAGCTGATGGTTTCTGCTCATTCCCTGTATTCAGGTATCAGGTGAGTTAGGACCTAATAATGTTGCCTGACTATCTGCAGCAACTCCAGATCTTAGACTGCCCCATAGCTCACACTAGGTATGATGGCTGCTGCTCTTCATCTGCATCCTTTCTTACCCCGTTGGCTTCCATCACTCTGGAGTAAACATGGACTCATCAAACCACATGGACGTCTTGCAAAATAAAGCTAAGCATCGTATTTAATCTCAAACATTTAACTGAATAAAGTCAGTAAATGTTCATTTTGATCTGATTTACACAACAAGTTAGCAAATAAAAAGAGCTTTCATGGTATTTATGTTGTCACCAGGTGACATCTTGTTTTTTACTCAGCCATTACCACCAACATAAAGACTTCCTAAACGCTTTTATCCATTCGATCATGGGCTCTCAAGCTGTCTGACTTTGCATTTTAACACCAGCCATCATTACACTCATCTTAAAGCAGGCTTTTGCTTGTCAAACACAATGAACATGCTTTTATAGTGGTGATGTCTCTGAAAGCCTTTGAAGCAAATTACTGAATAAGCTGATGGTTTTATAAAGGAAAGCATAATCTTCATCAGCCATTCTGGGTTGCTGCTTAAAGCAAAGCACTCAGCTTTAGTTTCTGTCTGCGGTTCCTGTTGCTGGAAAGATGCATGGTTTATTGCACCCTCGGCTGTGCCGTTCAGCTCCATGAACCAGCACAGTGGATTTGAGAAGGAGAAACCAAAGCAGTGGGTTGAAGCACAGACTCAGCTTCACATTGAGTGTGTCTGAGTGTGTTCTCAGCTTTACTAGCCATAAAAAGACTTATTCTGAAGTCTTAGTTGTGCCAGTATATGCCTGATAATAGCTCAGAAAAAAAGCTTAAGCTGGTCACAAAAACACAAAGTCTCACTTTTCACATTAATTTGAAGCCAATAACTATA